>PVJA010028547.1:0-27486 GCA_004027025.1 Myocastor coypus | reverse complement strand
TTTTTTTTTTTTTTTTTTTTTCTATTCACTTTTTTAAAAAAGAAATTATTGGGGCTGGGGAGATAGCTCCGAGGCACAAGTGCCTGCTGGGCAAGTGCAAGGTCGTGAGTTCGAACCCTGGTCCCACAAAAAAAATAAATAAATAAATAAAATAAAATAAATAGCCGGGCGTGGTGGCGCACGCCTGTAATCCCAGCACTCGGGAGGCTGAGGCAGGAGGATCGGTGCGAGTTCGAGACCAGCCTGGGCTACAAAAGTGAGTTCAGGACCAGCCTCAACTGCATAGCCAGACCCTGTCTCAAAAAGACAAAAAAAATAAAAAAAATAAAAATAAAAATAAATAAATAAATAAATAAATAAATAAAAAAGAAATTATTTATTTAGTACCAGGTCCCACTATGAAGATAAGACTCATAGTGATCCTCCTGTCTCAGCCTCACCAGTGCTGGGATTATAGGCATGTGCCATCACCCCCAGTTCTAGTGGCTGGCACAGTGCACCTGGGGTTCTGGGGCTGGCATGGCATGCTATACTGGGGATCAAACCTGGGTCCTTCTGCTTGCTAAGCAGGCACTTAAGACTGCTGAGCTGTCTCCCTAGTGTGATCCTTTCTCTTCTCTTCCTCTTCCTCTTCCTCATCCTCTTCCTCTTCCTCTTCCTCTTCCTCTCTCTCTCTCTCTCTCTCTCTCTCTCTCTCTCTCTCTCTCTCTCTCTCTCTCTCTCTCTTTCTTTCTGACCTTGTGCTTGCCAGGTAAGCACTTATTCTACTGAGCTCTCTCCCCAGCCCTGCACCCTTTCACTTGTAAAGATTAGATTGCAAGGTTTTTTTTTTTAAATTTTTTCTTGTTTCAGAACTTTTGTTTGTTTATTTATTTTTATGGCCAGCTCATCCTGCCCTGAGAGCAGGGCTGGCACAGCATGTGGTGCTGGGGATCAAACCGCTGTCCCTGTAGCCTCCTGCAGGCGCTTTAGACCACTGAACCATCCTGCCGGGCCCCTTTATTTTATTTTTTACTACTTTTACAAAGTTAGGCAACCACTACTGAGTAATTCCAGAACATTTCCAGCAGCTGGCCAACCAATTTCCTGATCCTCCCAGGATTCGCGGGGGACAGCATCACCCCCCTGCAGCTGCCAGGAGGCTGCAGCCTCTCCAGAGCAGCCTTTGATGCAAACACCCCTTCTGCTGGTGTCCCTACCCCATCTCTCTGACTGTGCCCTCCTGGGATGGGGACATTTTCCCTTCTCCCCGGCCCGTGCTGTGCTGTTCTGTGAGGCCCTGCTCCACAGGACTGGGATGGCAGGGCCAGGCTCTCCCCTTAGTGTCAGACACAGGGACGCTCTGCTGTAGTGAGAGAGGTTCACTACCACTCAATTACCCTGAAGCTTCCAATGGTAAAACAAAGATAACCGGGGTGGGGATGAAGCTCAGTCTGAGCGCCCTCAGCTCAAAGCTCAGCACGAACAAAAGGCAAAGCTAAATGAAAACCAGAGCTGGCCTGGGAAGCTCCCCGGCAGCAAAGAGCAGCCAGGCCCAGGGTCCCACCTGCAGCCGTGCGCTCTCTACCATCCTCATCTTCATGGCAAACCTGCAGCTCTGGATCAGGGAAGTGACACCCTCCTCCGGCTCGTCCCTCCCGTCGCTGTCACCTTCATCGCCATCCACGTTCATGCTGTCATCAGAGACAGGAGCCAGCTTCTCCTCTATCTTGCTGAGAAAGAAACATCTACACAAAACAAAGAAAGGTGAGACAATGCCAGTCTCACGAAAGAAATCTTTGGGCATTGAGAAAGCTACTTCATAGCACACACAGAAATCCTAGTGATTAAGGTTTTGCTCATATTTAAACTGTAGGCACAGACCATAGGCACTGGCTTCACACCTCATTTTAATAAAACAACCTGAGATCACAAACGATGTTTCAACGGAGCTTGCCAAAGGTCACTTGGTGCCTCTGCTTCCACGAAATACAGCGTTCAACTCACAATTTTCTCTGTTGATGAACAGGTAACAAACCCTGTTGAATTAAGTCATTTTTCTCTTTATAATAATCTCAGTCTAAGATCTTATACTAAAGGCAAAAAAGTAAAGCAATAAACAGATTATAAGTAACTATGGAGCACTTTAAAACTTATATGTGAGTGGGCTGGGGACGCAGTTCAGGGCACAAGTGCCTGCCTGGCCCACACAGGCCCTGAGTTCAGTTCCTAGGACCAAAATAAAAAACTATATGTGGGATGTGGGTTAGTATGTGCATATGTTTATTTACATATAAATAATATAATTTATGTATATATAATTTTACAATTTCATGATTTTTTTGTGTCAGTACTATTGACAAAGGTATTTAACATGGGGCTGGCAAGATAACTCAGCAGTCTAAAACACCTGCTGAGGCAACCTCAGGGACTGTGGTTCAATCCCCAGCACCACATGCTGTGCCAGCCCCACCCCCAGGGCAGGCTGAGCCCACCATAACATAAATAAAGTTTAAAGAAAAAAAGTATTTAACATGAATAATATGTTATATGTCTGTATACTGACGAAGGTAATACATCAACAATACTGATAAAGGTATTTGACATTTGCTTTGTCACTGACCAATAATCAAGTAAACTAGATGAGTGTTGGGTGCACACCTATAATCCTAGGACTCTAGGAGGCTGAGGCAGGAAGATCATAACTTCAAGGTTAGCCAGGGAGACTTACTGAGATCCTATCTCAAAATAAACATAAAAAGGGCTGAGGATACAGCTTAGCATGAAGGCCATGAGGGTAGTGCCAACTATAAACCACACGCACACACCAAATAATTTTCCACTGTCCATTTTAAGACTGCTTCTAACTCGCTTAGAAACACTACAGCACACCTCACACTTATTTTTTCTCTTCCCTCTCTCCATCGCTCTTGTCCTTTCTTATTAATCAGAAGACTAAACAAGGAAAAAGTGGTATGCAATGGGCACCTGACAAATATTTGAAGTGATGACAAATGAACACAAACTGAAGGAAAACTGCATTCTTCCCAGAGGCAGCTGCATTCTTCCCAGGCAGCCCAAAGGTGGCAGGGGAGAGAGCCAAGAGGGCCCCACCAGCTCGGGCCAGGAGCCCACCCACGGCTGCCCGCGGAGGCCATGTGCACAGGCCAGACTCAAAACACAGGAGGAGGGCATTCAAGATGGACCTGAGATCTGTGCCAGAGAGGCAGGACAGAGCCTGTTACCCATATGCACCGGGCTGCCTGCCTCCAAGAGAATCACGTAAGACACCGTGTCTGCACGAGGAGACTCGCAATTGCAAGACACCATCCGAGGGCCAAGGCAAGGTCTATCCATTCTCGCAGAAAAGACAGGATGACCGTGCATGGGGATGAGCACACGAGGACCTGACAGCAGCTACGTGAAGTTTCTTGCTTTAAGAAGTACAGAAAAATACCAATGGATAAATAGAAAGGTAACCATCTCAGGAAGAGAGAGAAAACATAAAACAACCAAGCAGACTATTTTACAACTGAAAAATGAAATGCTTGAAATCAAATGTTTATAGGCCAGACATTCAACAGCAACGAAGCTAACAGGAAAGTGACACAGCACACTCACAGAGAGGTCAAGGGGTCAACAGCCAGCATCTAATTTAAACAGAGAAAAACAATGGAGTAAAAATGAACAGAGACTTAAGGGACTATAGAGCTGGCGTCTGTATAGCTCACATCCCACAGGGAGTGAATCTTACTGAGGCAAAACCCATCTGAAGGAACAGTGGAAAAGATCCCCAAATTTGGTCACAGAAATTAATGTACAGACTCAACCTGCCCAGAAAAATAAAATAGTATAAAAACCACAGAAAAGCACACTGAGATCTGTCCTAATCAAGCTGCTGACCACCAGTGATGACACCAGAGGAACAACAGTGGGCATTAGAAATGGCCACGTATAAGTGCGGCATGGGCTCCCTGCCCATCATTCCAAGACTCTGGGAGGCTGAGGCAGGAGGATCTTAATTTTAAGGCTAACCCGGAACATTAGCAAGATGTTATCTCAAATAATGAAAGGGGAGAGGGCATGTACAGCATGACAGTTTTAAGCAAAAATGTAACATTTTCTGGCACCTGTCTGGCAAGCACAAGATCCTGGGTTCAATCCCAGATACTTAAAATTTGGTGCTATTTTCATTATATATAACTTCATATGAAGTAATATGCATACCAAGGTATTACTTTACTTCATCAGAAAGCAACAGCACCTATCAATGTGTATGAGCCTAATAACAACATTCAAAATATATAGTAAGCGGGCCCTGCAGGATGGCTCAGTAGTCTAAAGCGCCTGCTGTGCCAGTCCTGAGGCTGAGCCGGCCATAAAAATAAATAAACAAATAAATAAATAAATAAAGCCAAAAAAATTAAAAAAAAAAAAAAAGGGGGGGCCCGGTGGGATGGCTCAGTGGTCTAAAGCGCCTGCTTGGGAAAGCTTGGGTGGCTTCAGGGACCGCAGTTCAATCCCCCGGCACCACATGCTGCGCCAGCCCTGCCCTCGGGGTGGGCTGAGCCGGCCATAAAAATGAGTGAATAAACAAATAAAGGTTCTCAAACAAGAAAAAAAAAAAAAAAAACAAAATATATAGTAAGCAAAACTAAGAGTTAGAAAGAGAAAAGATAATTCTACAGTCATACTACATTGGGATATCCCTATCTCAGCAGCTGATGGAACTAAACAGAAACATAAATATACACATTTCTTTTTTCAAATATGAAAAGGCAGACTTTTGAACACTGGGTAGATAACTGCATACTGATATGGAAAAAATTGACATCTCTTACTACTTCACACTACCTACAAAAATCGCCTTTCAGTGGCTTCAGATCTAAATGTATGAACTAAAACTGTAACATTTCTAAAAACAAGAGGAAAACTCTGAGTCTGGTTACCCACCCAAGTGAACGGTTCCCCTAGGCCAAGTTTAAGCCGATACATATAGAAACTATACAAGGACAGTGATGGGTTACAGCCCGCTAAGTCAATCTGAACCTATAATTCTTTACTGGCAGTTTTAAAATAAATAAATAAAGGACTGTTATGCAGAAGATACAGCCTGATAATTAAGGGACAGCGGTAAACTCGGAATCATTTTGCAGTCGTCACTATCCAAACTGGATGAGCCAGAAATCACCGAGACGTGCAGCTAAGTCGCAAGAGAAGGCCGTGTGCGTCCCTGAAGCTCCTCCGCATTACTTTCCCACAGGTTGCAAAACAAGCAAGCCAATAACAACCCCCACAGCGGAGACAGTGGAGACCAGGAAGCCTTCCGTTTTCACCAGGTAGTCACAAGGAGTCTCAGCAGCAGAAGGGAGATGGGACATGCCAGCCTGAGAGGAGCCACGGGTATTCTGGCTAGGGGTGGGAAATGTCAAAGATGTTTTTGTAAGCTGTTGAACCTAGGAAAAAGGTATACTAGTCTAGTTTTCTTCTAACTTTTCTACAACTTAAGTGCTTACCTCAAAAAAAAGGCATACACACTTTTTTTTTTTTTTTTTTTTAAAGTATATGTAGGGTCAGGGAGATGGCTTAGTGGAATAAGTGCTTGCCTGATAAGCACAAGGTTCTGTCTGAGTTCAGTCCCTGGTATCGCGCGGGGGCGGGGGGGGGGGGGGATGAACATGTAGAGGAGGGTCAGCCAAATAACTCTCACTGGAGCTGGGTATGGTGGCGTATATCTATAATCCTAGCACTTGGGAGGCTGAGGCAGGAGGATTGGTGAGAGTTTGAGATCAGCCTGGGCTACAAAAATTGAGCTCAAGGCCAGCCTGAAGTGCACAGCGAGACCCTGTCTCAAAAAGACAAAACAACAACAAAAAGAAACTCACTGGATTAAAGCACCTGAAGGCAGCCGCAGGGCCCAGGGTTTCAATCCCAGGGCCTGCAAAGCACTGAGATGCCAATTGAGACTGGGCATGCACCTGTAATCCCAGCTCTTGGGAGGCTGTAAATAGGCAGATCACTATGAGTCCGATCTAGTAGTGAGACCCTGAAGACCCTGTGGACCCTTCCCTGAAACAGAAGAAAAATTACAAGTGTATGTAGAGGAAACAGTAGAAGAGTGCGATGGCTGGGTCCGAGTCTTGAATCTGATGTCCTAAGGACATCTGCACAAACAGCCCCCACTGTCTCTGTCTCTGACTCCCCATCCCCTCCCTGTGTATATGGAGCTGTGTAGGCATTGGCCTGCACATCCCACAGGGCAGGGCGAGGACCCAAAAGGGAGATCCGACCTCATCCACACACCACTGCGGAGTGAGCCAGGCGTGGCGGAGCAGGCCGGAGCACAAACGCCAGAGCTTCAGAGACAATAAAAAAACCACACTCATGCAGGATCTTTTTTGTTGTCGTCCCACTATCCGAGACAGTCAGGCGTGCGGGAGCAGATGTGGGGCTGCCCCCATGTTTTTTCCCTGCCAGCGCATGTTTCTCTACCATCCGTGGCACCTCAATGCTGCACAGGGAGTGGGCAGCACCCCCTCTTCCCAGATGGTGAGTGGGGATAAAGGAACACGCTGTGGGCCTGCAGGGTTCTGCCAGAACAATTTACTTAGGCAATCAGCAGGAGGAGAGAGCCACATGAGGCTCACGCCCCAGTTTTCTAAGTATAGTTTGGAAGTAATGTCATTCTGACGAATCTGGAAAAGAACCCACACTTCCGAGAGCCGCCTCTCACCGATTTGTGATGATGTCATCCCAGATGTGCAGCGGGTCCATTTTAGCATCTGGGTATCGGTTTGTCCAGGTTTTGAGAAGTCTCTTAAGGGAGGCCTGAGAGGATAAATTACCTAAAAATAATATTGGAGGCCGATTTTTATCTACAGTTCAGTGAGCAGACCAATTGACAAGGTGCACTCATCATTAGTAAACACAAACGTAATTAAAATTTCTTGTCCAAGTTAAATAAAAATTTTGTTTCACAAAAGGAACATAAGTTGCCACACTGGATATATCTTGACAGTTAAATTGAGTCACTTTTGGACACCAAAAAAGGATGGGGCAAGGAAGCACGCTGCTCTTTTAGCCCTATTACAAGTCTATAATTCTGCATGTACAATTTCAGAGTCTTAAAAAGCACTGAAAACTGAAAAGGTAATTTTTTTTCGGAAAAAAAAAAAATCAGGTGGGAATCAGCACAGGGCAACTGCTGAGAGCCTTTGTTTCTGCTGCCAATGGGAATGGGTATGCATAACTTAGACCGAAGACCTCACCACAGCAAAGGCAGGCAACACTGCCCTTCTCCTGGGTGCATTCTGGACATACCGCACGAGCTGAACTCAAGAGTCCAGGAAAGGTATTCAATTAATCCTCATGAAATTCCTAGTTTCACATGGCTCACGTTCACAGATTTTCTGCCTGATGTTGACAAGCAGTGGTGAGGCACAGGACTGGAGCTCACAAAGCCCTGGGTTCTTACCGTTCACTTATGACCTGACTTACGTCGCTTAAACTCTCTAGGCCCCTACAATATGACATGGAAAAACTAAGGTTGTTATAAAAACACAGTAGGGATAAAAAGATTTAAACTAGCTCCTGAGATAGAAAGCACTTAATGGATGATAATAATACATAATAATATATACTTGCAAAACATTTCTCCGCATTTTCATAATTATTTTCAGTTATTTAGAACAAAAATCAAAACAGATTAATAATGATGACATTTCACTGCTAGAAAGATGTTTCTCTCCCTGTGATTCTTGGGACGGCTCCCACAGACATAGGGACAAATCCACGGACAGCGGACAGCGGCACCTCACCCTTACTCAAGGGACCCCTCCACCTCTGTGTTCCTCCTCTCAGGCTGGCTCCCAACCCGTCCTCTTACCAAAGGTCAGAGGCCACACAGCTGTCACTAATAGCCTTCACGTGGGGACAACCATACAACACCTTCCTCTGTCATCTACTTGGGCTTCCCATCCCCTCAGGCCAGGCCCAGGCTCACTACCTGGGTCCCTAACTATAGATCCCCATTTACCTAAGCTGTGAAGTTACCCTATGCTGAACGCTTCTGAGCAATTTATTTTGGCTCTGCAATACCAGTCATATTAACTGCGCCTGACCACTTTACCCGTTTATTTTGATGGCTTCAAAATGTGCACAGTACCTACAAAACAAACTCAAGGCAGTTTCCAATTCATAAAGAAGACATGTACTCCACTAAGCACAAACTCAAGTGCTGAAACTCTCCCATAATTAAAAGAAAAGATTAAGAAATTACCTTGGTTACTTATGAAGCTGATGAATTCCTGAATTTCTGTTAAAGCTTGTACAGACTGTAATTTGGTGAGTCTACTTCTATGTAACAGGACATCAATACTTGAATAACTCTAGAAATAAAGAGGCATGCAGCATTATTATAAATCAAATTTACTACTTAAAACTTTTAATGTAGTTCTTAAAAATGTGAAATGCAACTGCCCCACAAATACATTACCCACTGCATTGCAGAGTGGTTACAAAAAGGTAACAGAAATAGGAAATGGTTTAGTTTTTTTTTAATAATTTAAATTTTCAATTATACTTGCTTTGATTAAATGAAATTAATAAATGAGGCTATCATTTGTCTCCATTTTTTTTTTTTTTCCTGGAGAGAGGAAATGAGGATCAAACCCAGCGCCTTATGCATTAGCACACACCCCAGCTCTGAGCTATACCCTCAGGTCAAATAATTACTATTCACTTTACCTCTATTCCTTTTTCTATCTGCTAAGCAAGTGTTCTGCTAATGACCCCCAGGACCCGCCTGAACCAACTTTATAAAATCACAGCATCCTATAATGTAAAACACCAACTAGAGAAGCTTAGTTTTTCTTCTTCTGATAGATTGCTTTGAGTGTACTGACCAACTAAAATGGTAAAATAGAAGTGAAGATTAATTTACAAGCTCCCCTGAGTAACACCATGTCCATGACAAACACTACAGGGCTTACACAAGACACCTACTCACAACCAAACAACCGTGTGAGTAGAAGACTCTCACGAAAGCAAGACGGAACGGCAGAGAACGAACCTGGAGAGCAATCCATGTTCTTAAAGCAACCAGACTGCTGGACAGCTCCTCCACACAGCAAAGCCAGCTGTCAAGAGTTTTGTGATTGTGTGACAAAAAGAACTAAAAAACAAACTGGATGTGGCACATGCCTTGTAGCCAGCACTCCAGGAGGATGAGGCAGGGGGAATACAAATTCAAGCGCAGCTTGGGTAATTTTGTGAGACCCTGTCTCAAAAGGTTTTAAGAAAGGCGGGTGAGAGCCAAATAGATCTGCCAGCCAAATAGCTCCGGCCCCAGGGTATGCAGAGGTGCCACTGAGACTGGGCATGGGGGCACGTGCCTAGAGTCCCAGCTCTTGAGAGGCTGTAAACAGGCGAGTCACTATAAGTCTGATCTAGCAGCGAGGCCCTGCACACCCTTCACAAAAGCCAGGATGCAGTTCAGGGAAAGCCTCTGGTCTGATTTCCAATTATCATTAAAAGAAAGAAAGAAAGAAAGAAAGAAAGAAAGAAAGAAAGAAAGAAAGAAAGAAAGAAAGAAAGAAAGAAAGAAGAAGAAAGAAAAGAAAAGAGAAAGAAAACTAAGAAGTAAAATTTTTCAGTTAATTTCTAAAACAAACTTTTCTTTAAAACAAAAGTGATTTAAAAAGACGGGTGAAATGAAAGCCAGATGAAACAAAAGCTGGACATGGTGGTACACTCCTATAATCCCACACTTAGGAGACCGAGGCAGGAGGATCTCTGCGAGTTAGAGGTCAGCCTGAACTGCACAGCAGGACCCTGTCTCAGAAAATCAAAACCAATAAACCAAACCACAAAAGAGGACAAAGGATAAGAGCAGCACGAGAGGAAACCAGAAGAGCAAAAAGAAGGAAATGGGAGGTAAGCAATAATAAAAATTTGCTTGGTGAATTTTTCATTTATTTGTTGACTTTTAAAACTTCTCTAAAGTGGTGTATCTCACGACTGCAGCTGTAACTTCGTGGTAGAGCACTTGGTCAGTATGGCAAGGCCCAGGGTATGACCAAGCACGACGAACACCAAAAAGTCCACCTCAGACAGATGTGCTACTATTACCTGCATGAAAATCTGAATGCCTTGCTCCACGTAGTACTTGGCCCTATCGATGTCATCCTGCAAGATGTAGAGGAGACTCAGCTCCTGGCTGTACTGCAGCTCTGTGAGCGCCTGCCACACCTCCCTGCGCATAGCCTCGTCCACGAACGTCAGCAGGGACTGGTCGCCCTCACCCCGGAGCAGGCGCTTCAACTTGCTCCGGATCATGTATGGCAGGTACATCTCCTGAGGAACACAAAGCCCCCCATGATCGCAGGACGTCCACCCAAGTGCCTGCTTTGCAGCATTCCTTGGGATTTTGTGCATCATTTCCTAACCACAAAACACAGAAGAATGTGCCGTGGACATGGGGTCTGCTTTGAGCACAAGGTGACCCTGATGCTGCACACACACGGCTCGGGGCTCTGCAGCACCATGAGGGCGAGGAAGGCAGCCACAGCATGGGGAGGGCAGCGGCCTCCTGCACAGGCCACAGCACAGGTGACAACGACGGCAAACATTCCCTGTGACCACAACAGGATGCTTATACTTGTTTAATCAGATCCCATTCGTTACTTGTCAGCTGCAAGTAATGCCAGTTTCAGTGGCACCCTGGAGCTTGCCAGGGAGTCAGGTCGCGTAAATATCCAAATGCTATACTACCCTAGCTTGTTTCAGGAGAAAATTAAATAACTTTATTAAGTAGATAACACCTGCATCTTTAACATTTCAGTGACCTAAGTCATTCTACCCACCTGGTAAAGCGGCTGACTCCACATCTTACTTAAATCTGGAGGGCTCTCGCTGTCCACACTGGCTGTGGAGCAGTACTCCAGGGATTTCCACTCACAGAGGTGGTTGTAGCAGTCGAGGGAGGCCAGTTCCCAGAAGTCCTTCTCGGCTTCCGTAGGCTCCCCACCTGCCCACTCCTGCTTGCTGAGGGCCTGCCCGGGAGGTCAGCAGGAATGAAGGGGGAAGAAGACAAGTACAAATGCTTTCGAAAAGGCAGTGCAGTGTAACAGCCCTACTGAGAACAATCGTTTTCAGATTCATGGCAAGGCAAAAGGCAAATATTCAGAGAAACAGTAAATAAACATTTTTTAAAAGCAATTTCATACTAATAAGTAAAAAAAAAAGCCTAACCAGGAGAAAGCCATTTCTTAGCGAAACTGCCTAGTGAAGCCCATTAGTAACACTGAAGACTTCATGTACCATAATTTGATTTAAGACTGGATCACTTAAGGGGCTGGGGAGATAGCTCCGAGGCACAAGTGCCGGCTGGGCAAGTGCAAGGTCGTGAGTTCGAACCCTGGTCCCACCAAAAAAAAAAAAAAAAGTTCTGAAACAAGACTGGATCACTTATTATTTAACAAGTTTTTAGACTAAAAATTAAAATACAGAATATCTGCATTTTAACTGGAGAAGAGTTAAGGCTGTTCACGCGAGCCTCATAGCCAAAGACGCTGGCGTTCAAATCGAGGCTTGGACAGCCACGGCAGGCAAAACCCACAGTGTGGACAATGACACTTCCAGTCAGCATTACAAATTACTTCTTCATAAATTTTATACTTATCAAAAGAAAACAATCCTCAAGTATTAATTATAAAATCATAGCAGGCACAATAACAACATGGTACAAGCTGGGCATGGTGGCGCACACCTGTAATCCAAGCACTTGGGAGGCTGAGGCAGGAGGATCAGTGCGAATTTAAGACCAGCCTGGGCTACAAAAGTGAGCTCAAGGCCAGCCTGAACTGCATAGCCAGACCCTGTTCCAAATACACAAACACACAGTGTAATAATAATAATAACATGGTACAGTTTAGGGCTACTTAGTAATTTATGAAATGCCTTCTTTTAGTCAACATTTTCTTTAAAAGACATAATTATTTCCCATGTGGTTATTAAGAAACCATATACAGCTATTATTAATCTCTGTGTAAAACCTAAGAAACATGCAGGGAACCAAGTGTGTAAGTGATGTGTTTTCCAGCGGCTGATTTTACCTCATTATACTGCTTAGCGGCTTCGGAGTAATCACTTCTGGCTTCTGCGAGCAGTGCATTCTGGGTGATTGGCTTTGTTCCTATCTCACTGCTAAAAATGCCACGGAGGACATCATATTCGCCAATGGAGCGGTACAATCTATAAAACAACCGAAATAGATGCAATCAGTGAGTACATAGTATTTTACAAGGTGCTTACCCTACTAAAATAGTATCAAATAAAGATGCCACACATTATAGTAACTAGAAACATATAAAATGTTATTTTGCTAAAATATACAATTTTAAGGGCCAGCCTGATAGCTCAGCAGACTAAAGTGCCTGCTTAGGCAGAGCGCAGAGGCTGAGGTTTGATCCCTGGCATGCCGTGCTGGCCCACGCCTGTAATCCCAGTACTTTGGGAGGCTGAAAACAGGAGAATTACTACAAGTGTGATCTGCGTAGTGAGACCCTATAGACCCTGTCCTAACTACAGAAAAAAATTTTTTTTTAAATTATCCTTAGCGGGGCCCGGCGGGATGGCTCAGCGGTCTAAAGCGCCTGCTTAGGAAAGTTTAGGCGGCTGCAGGGACCGCAGTTTGATCCCCGGCACCACATGCTGCACCAGCCCTGCCCTCAGGGCAGGCTGAGCCAGCCATAAAAATAAAAAGTAAAGAAAAAAAATTATCCTTAGCTTTCAATATTTATATACAAGAAATTTAATTATATTTAAAATGAAATAAGAAAACATTAAAAGATCATAATGTATGAACTGTCTTACTGAATCAGCATCTGAAGATGATACTCTGAAATTCCTGCCTAGCACTAAAAACTCAGAAGCAGAAAAGTTTATCTCATCCCAAGAGACCTCTGTTTAATCTAAGCTCTTTATCAAATCCAAAGACAAGTAATTTTCTTGGTAGCCATAATATTTACCCAAACATTCATTTACTTCTTTGCCTCAACAAAAATCTGGCTTAACTTTGTCAAACAAGCATTCTCCTCTGTGGAATTGTCAAGTTAGTTTATTAGGTTTGTTTTCTTCCATTCAGAAAACTCTTTTCCACCTTCAAGTCTAAACCTAAATGTCATCTCTTCCTAAAATGGCAGTTTCCGGACAAGCCAGCCAAAGACTAATTCCTCCCTGCTTTCCTGCCTGCTGGTTCCCTTCCTGGATACTGAATCTGCTGTAGTTCCATTAGAAGAACTCTGCAGAATTTGTGAGCCTGTGGACTGCAAATTTAGATAAAAATCTATTAGGACTCTTACTGGCCTGATCCTAGAGTCAAAAGCAACGACCCAGAAACAGGGGTGGGAGGTAAGAGGTAGAAGAGCGGCTCACAGGCAAGCTCTGAGGAGAAGAGAAAGGACGCTTTGCACTAAGACAGAAAAGAGGTCCCCCAGGACATCCTACCCTGGTCCTGCGCACCCAGATTATGCTCATTAGAACTCAGTCGCCATGACGAGCACAGCACAGCAGGAAAAGGCTAGATTAGGGAAGGCGGCATTTAATAAAGTTAGAAGCAAATGTAAAGTTTAAGCCCTGAGAAGCTGGGCATGGTGTCCCATGCCGGTAGCTCCCACACTTGGGAGCTGAGGCAGAATCACGCAAATTTAAGGCCAGTCAGAGCTACATAGTGAGTTCAAGGCCAGCCTCACGGTAGTTAGACACTGTCTCAAATAACAACAAAAACAGT
Source organism: Myocastor coypus (assembly GCA_004027025.1). NCBI lineage: Eukaryota > Metazoa > Chordata > Mammalia > Rodentia > Myocastoridae > Myocastor > Myocastor coypus. Next base: position 13,718 of record PVJA010028547.1, on the reverse strand, counting down.
GCCAGTGAAATAGCTCAGTGGACTAAGCACCTGCTTAGGCAAACACAGGGACTCAGGTTTGAGCCCCCGTACCACATGCTGCGTCGGGCCCACCCCCAGATGCCAAGTCCGGGTATGGTGATGCACACCTGTAACCGCAGCGCTGGGGAGGCTGAAAACAGGAGGATCACTACAATTCTGAGCTACACAGTAGAACGCTGTACCACATACATAAAAACAGACAAAGAAAACACCAAAAATCAGAACACTAAGACCGTAAGGTCTTGGCCCTACCATCCGCCTAGCACAATTGTGATAGGGACTTCTCATGCCCTGAAAATACTACAAGGTGCTTTCTGTTCCCCTGAAAATCCAAAGCAGTGAGAACAACTGGAAAAAATCAAACCATCTACGAGATTCTCTGAGTTACTGGCATTACATCATTCTCTCTCAGTACCCACCTCATCTGACTTCATATTACAGGCAATTATGTATGGAAGTACACACATTTCCTGAATTTTGTGAGCTGGATCAATGCCCAAACTATTTCACTCTCTCCTCGGGGTCTGGCACAGTCATGGCACCCAAAGGAAGACAGGACCTGACTATTCAGCAAAAAAGGTAAGGAGCCCTCTTCCTTTTATTTTTTCCGTAAAACTTAAAACTGCTCAACTTCAGTTTTAACCCTGACCTAACATCTCAGAATTATATAGGATCTTTTATATGATAAAACCACACTGGGCCAGGGAGATAGCTCAGTAGAGTAAGTGCTTGCCTAGCAAGTGCAAAGTCCTGAGTTCAATCCCTGGTACTAAAAAACAAAAAACAAAAAAAACCACAGTAAGAGAAAAATCAGACATAATCCAGAACGGCAAACTACAAAACGGAATCTATTTTCCCCAAATAAGGTAATTGGGTTAAATGGCTTCTAAAATTTGGGTCCTGTTGAAAATAATAAATCATCCTTTTCAGTTTAGCAAAACTGGAAAAAATATAAAACACAAGGAACCATAATTTATAGCCACACGCTACAGGAGGCTGAACTTGGGGACAGTGCTCAGTTCAAACAACTGCATTCTGAGGCTAACAGGTTTAACCAACATGCTCTGTGCTTGGGCAACACGCTCTCCCATGGCAACTGTTCCTGACTCAATCCAAATGGTGCTCAGTCTAAATAAAAACTAAAGAAGCATTGCTGTCAACTTTATTAATTTCCTGCCTAAGCAAGCCAAGCTTTCTCTGTAGCACTTTGGTGGACCACAGGGTTCTCCTGCGTGGCCCCTGGTGGCCTTACTTAGCGAGTTCCATCCACCGCAGGGTGTCCGGGGGGAGATGGCTCTTGCCTCGGACTCGCTTGGTGGGCGGCTCCTCGGGGCCCAGATGAAGCAGGGCCTCCTCCAGCAGGCGGATGCCCCCAGGCTGCTGCAGGCTGGCCAGACTGGCACTGCGGACCAGGGCGGGCGGGAGGCTGAGCAGGGCTGCGTGCTGGCAACTGATCTCCTGTAAGACCACAAACACATGCAGCTGCTTAGCATAGGGCATTTGGACCGTGTCCTCCCGGGTGATTAATTCACTTTTGCCAAACATAAAAGCACGTCTTGACGTCAGCAGTGATAGCACCAAAGGCTTCTTTGTCTGTATAATTCTATTAACAAATTTCCCTTTAATATTCAATTTGCTCAGGGGAGGAAATGTCTTTTATTTATTTGCTTTTTTTGGTACCGGGGATTGAACTTGGGACCCTGTGATTGCAAGGCAGGCACTTATGCCACGAGCTACCTCTCTGGCCCCTTCCATTTTTACATTTCTAGAAATATAAAAAATAACTGCAAAATAACTTAAAGCTAGAACAATACTAGTAAGATATGAGGTCCAGACGTGTGAAGAGGTGTGTATACATACATGATTTCCCTACGTATCTAAATAACAACTGCAATTTCCAGGAATATTGAGTCTGACTTGCTAAAAATAGGTGAAATACAAAGAGTTGCTGCCCAGGCTCCCAAAAGGGGGTGCATTCACCTGTCTGGTAGGTGTCCACTACCCCCTTTCCTTCCACGCAGATGCTAACTTAATAATGACGGAATAGAGGACTCAGAAATTATCAGGGTAACCTCCACTTGGTGACTGTCCCTTTTGTAATGCTACAACCATCACCGAACACGAACAGCAAGACCCCACGGCCACCAGCACAGCTGCCCATGGGTGCGTGTGCAGACCTGGACGGATGCCTCGGGCACCTCCGCGCCAGCCCGCCAGCTCCCCCAGCCACTGTGCCGTGCACGGGCTGTGGTCAGAGGGCCCCAAAGTGATTCAGAGCAGAAAGTAAATTCTCCATGGAATCAAACAAAAATGTTCGTCACCCTTACAAAGAGAAAACTCAAAACACATATTTCAACTAACAAAATGGGATAAACTTTTTTTTTAGTCAAAACGTTAGATTTTTGACAATCATAATTTGGAGATGGAAACCCAGAAGAAAATACAAAATATCTTTTATTAGTATATTTCTTACCCAGGGCCTTCACACTGAGCTGTAGCCTTCTTCATCTTTATTTTTATCTTGAGACAAGGTCTCTGTAGGTCACTAAGTCTCCCAGGCCAGGTCTGAAGCTGTGGTCCTTCTGCCTCAGCCTTTCAGGCATGGGATTGCAGTTTTGCTCCACCCTACCTAGCTCGAAACATCTTACTTAAATGTACTCCTAATTTTATTTTATTTATTTTTTTAAAGAATTTTTATTTTTTTTATTTATTTTTTTCTTGTTTCAGAACCTTTATTTATCTATTCACTCATTTTTATGGCCGGCTCAGCCCACCCCAAGGGCAGGGCTGGCGCAGCATGTGGTGCCGGGATCGAACCACGGTCCCTGCAGCCGCCCAAGAAGCTTTCCCAAGCAGGCGCTTCAGACCACTGAGCCATCCCACCAGGACCCTGTACTCCTAATTTTAAATAATTCTCATTTGGTAATTAGTTACTGAGTATGTTTTTATTATAGTATTTGAGAAAAGAGGGCATAAACATAAAAGCAGTGGGATGCTTGATGTTATCTTGTGAAACGAATGTATCAGTGCCTGGCTTGATGGGAGTGGCTGCGGTTCTCAGTGAGCCTGCAAGCTGCTCGTGAGACACACGTGATACAGCCTGACCCTCCACGCGCTCCCCAGCTGTGCACAGATGTGCACACTGCCAAAGAGGCCACGAGTAAAGCAGCACTGGGAAGCACGGGACATCTGTGCCTGGGAAGACAGGCCATGGAAAAGGGCAGCAGCATGACCAAGTGTTTCCTTTTTTGTTTTGGTTTTCATATTTCTTTTAAATCTTTTATTTATTTGGTATAGGGTCTCGCTATGCAGCTCTGACTCATAGTGATCCTGTCTCAGCCTCCACAGTGCCAGCTTTATAGGCATGCACCGCCACACCCAGTTTCCATGGCAACCGGGTTTCTGTGGTCGGCACAGCACACAGTGCCAGGGATTGAACCCAGGTCCTTGAGCTTGCCAGGTAGGTGCTTAGACTGCCAAGCTATGTTCCCAGCCTCAAATCTGTCTTTTGAGTTGAATGACTTTAACTCTATACGTATTTGAAATCTGCAGGTCGTGCACTATCTCTTCGCAAATTCTCACATCAGAATGGAAAGCAAAGACATTTAGTTTCACTGTTCATCCGACTGTGTAGCCAATGCACCCAGAATTACTTGGCTTACCTTGAGTTTGTCATAATTCAAGTTTTATTCTGAAAGTTGTTATGGTTTGAAACATATCACAGGTTAAGTTGATTTTCATCTTGAAGATACTTGTTTACTTCACTGAAGTTGATCACACTCACCAGGAATGCTAAACCCGAAGCATTTTTCGTCTCCAAGTTCTGGCACAATTTTCCCTTTTGATTCCATAACTAATTTGATTTCAGTTCATAAATACTGAAATATTTTCAGCATTTTGCCTTTAAGCACTTCACTTGAGAAAACTAAGTGAGGTTCCCATAACTAGCATTTGTACATTTTTTTGTGGGATATCATACTTGGGGTTCGAACCCAGGGCCCTTGTGCTGAGCCCCCATCTTCTGATCTTTTTCTTCTGAGACACTGTCTTAATGTCACTAAGCTGCACAGGTCATACTTCTCCTGCCTCAGTCTCCCGGAGTGCCTGACTTACAGGAGTGCACCACACCTGGTAGCATCTGTACTTCTAGGGCACTCCCAGAGCCAGGGATGATTCGATCCCTTGCAGCTAGTGAAATTCCCAGTTGTAGCCGGGCGTGGTGGCGCACGCCTGTAATCCCAGCACTTGGGAGGCTGAGGCAGGAGGATCAGTGCAAGTTCGAGACCATCCTGGGCCGCGAAAGTGAGTTCAAGGCCAGCCTGAACTGCACAGCGAGACCCTGTCTCAAAAAGACACACACACACACACACACACACAAAAGAAATTCCTAGTGGTGAAGACAATCTACATGATATTAAAGCTTCCCGGCATAACTGCTTCATGTATGATGCAGTGGTATTCCATCAGATATGAGTTAACAGCAGCAAACACACTGTCTTCTGTCACTTTTGAAAGTCCAAGCACCCCTGGAGCACCAGGAGCCAGATCAGACATGCTGAGCAAGGCTAAAGGAAATCATGTTAACATACTTTTCACTATTTCATGCAAATCGAGAGACGTGGTTGGGTTGGGTTTTTGTTTTAAAATGTATTTAGTATAGGGTCTATAGGGTCTCATGACACAGATCAGACTAGTAGTGATCCCCCTGTTTTCAGCCTCCCAAGCACTAGGATTATAAACGTGCACCACCACACCCAGTCTTAAGATTGTTTTTAAATGGTACAAAGAAGGCCTTTTTTTCCCCCTATGGTACCAGAGATCAAACTTATGACATTGCACTTGCTACCAATACTTCTATTAAAAATGGCAAGTTGAACCATAAACATTAACCAGTGCTAAAGCATAAAATTTGAAGCTAGTATCTTTGCTTTCCAAATAATTCTCAATAGATTCTCCTATTTCTTCAACCTGGTTGGGATACAGTCTGATGAGATGAACTCATTTTAGAAGAAATCCATTATTTTATCAGGACAAATATCAGCGAATAAGAGCACAGGCGCCAACTCTGGCCAAGGGACCCACTTCTGTGCTACTTGGGGACCATGGCATTCTGCTGTCTACTGGCCCCTCTTGCGTGTATCTGGGGACTGCTTATTTCACACGGACAGTGCCTGCTCTAAGAAGAAACAGATTTTGCGTCTTCCTAGTTGTGGCCTCACCACTTAGACCAATACCTCAGGATGCAACCAGATCTGGTGAACTTACACAGTGAAAAGTAAGTAAACAAAATGTGGGGTTTAATCAAAACGTACTACATAATGAAACTCTTCTAACAAGTTTAAATTTGGATTCTTCTGTTGTACACAAATCGGGGCTTATATTTTAAAAAGTCAAATAAATTACATGTGCTCACTGGAGAAGAGATAGCAACCCAGGCAATACACCCACTCTGTTACACACTTTGTATCTGTCAAGAGTTTCAAGCACCTGCTTAAGCAGACACAGCAGCCGGGGTTAGATCCCATGTGCTGTGTCAGCCCTGCCCTTGGGGCGTGCTAAGATGGCAACTGAGACTGGCCATGATGGCACATGCCTGTAATGCCAGCTCTTTGGGAGACTGAACACAGGCAGATCACTATGACTCCGATCTATGTAGTGAGGCCCTGTAGACACCGTAAACCCTTACTAAAAGATACAAAAAACCCCCGGAGTTTTAGCTCAGAAGCAGAGTGTTTTGGAGAACAAGCAGAGATTCTTACCTGGATGCAAGACACAAACGGTGGGAAGAACAAAAAAGTAGTGTTAAGAAAATGACTGAAGTCCTCGAGCAACTTCTGAGTGATGCTGTTCTTTTCAGACACCGTCTTAAATCTATCCATCTCTTTGAGAATCCCAGAAAATAGGCTGCTAAACAGCTGTTTTGCAATTAAAGAGTCTCTCTGCAAAAACATTCAAAACAAAGATAAATTAGGATCAGAAGTAAAAAGGCTATAACTCATCATTTCCATCAGAGCTTTACTTGAAAATACAGGCTATGCAAACACATCCATTACACATCTGAGTTCTTTCCAGAGAGTCTTAGAGGGTATCTCCCAAGGGAAACATTTGGAATTTAACCACATGAACTAGCTTGATATACAGTACGAACGCATAGACCTTCAACAGAGAGAGGGAAACTTAAAGGCTGGCCTAATTGACACACAGTCACACAGCTCATCTGTGAGCTAAATCTGTTACCCCAATTCCTCATCTTTAAACCAGGGTCAAGGAGCTGGGGAGATGGCTCCGAGGCACAAGTGCCTGCTGGGCAAGTGCAAGGTCGTGAGTTTGAATCCCGGTCCCACAAAAAAAAAATAAATAAATAAACCAGGGTCAACAGAACAAGCTTCAGAGCTGCGATGGACCCTAGCCACAATGATGCACCTCCAGTGTTTGGTGTAACGCTTGAAGAACTTCGACTTAACTGGATTCTTAGGTAGTATTAGCCCTGGATGGGTATCAGGATAAAATTTAAAATAATTAAGTGATGAGCTTACATAAAATGTCAACATAAAGTTTTGAAGTCCCATCATAACCACTTAACTGTAAAATTTATTAAGTTCTATGTTTCAGTTCTATCTAATACCATGTTGCCTCTTTATGGCTTTAACATGCATACACTTCATGACCATGAAAACACTAGCCTTTGTATTTACAACACTGGTACCAACAAATCTGATTGATCCTTTATTGCTTATTAATGTAAGTAATATATCTGTCTTGCTATAGTCATGATATTGTTACTATAGTAGATACAAAATATGGTCTAGTGACACAGAGACCCTGTCTCAAAATTGAAGAGGCCCAAGATATTTCTCACATTAAAGGCCTTCACTGCAATCCTCGACACTGCAAATCAAACAAACATACAAAATCCTAAGAAACCAAATAAATATCATCTGTAATTAAACCACACAAAGATAACCACGGCCACCATTCGGTTGTTGCTCCACTGATCTGTGTGTTCTTTTATTTGGTACTGATTGTCTGACGATCTGATCTTTTCATTTAACACGTGGTCAGTCGGCAGATTTCCGTGTGTCCAGCTGCCACCTAAATGCTGTATGTAAATGACTTCCTTTTTCAGGGAATTCTAAATGCTCACTCTGGCCAGACAACGGCAGTGCTGATTTAGTATCATCCTCATGTAATCCCAGCACTCAGGAGGCTGAGGCAGGAGGATCACTGCAAGTTCAAGCCCAGACTGGGCAGCCAAGTGAGATCAAAGCCAGCCTGAACTGCACAGGGAGACTCTGTCTCAGAAAACCCAAAGTATCATCCTCCACAGCGGGCAGCTGCTGCTGGCCATGTCCCACGGTGGCTCCCTTATGTGTTACGTGATCCCCTGCACTTCACATAGGCGAGGCTTGTGATGAAGAAAACAAGAGGGCCTCGTCTGGGTTCTCCAGCATGACCACCGTCACTGGTGTACGGGCGCCCCACAATGTGTATTTGTTAAATAAATAAATAACTGGCATTAGAAGTATGAGGTAAGGGCGGGCCAGAGAGCTCAGCAGACTAGTGCGCCTGCTTAGGCAGAGCACAGTGGCCAGGGTTCTACCCCCAGGTGCGCTGTGCCGGCCCTGCCCCAGGGCATGCTGGGCATGGTGGCACCTGCATGTAATCTCAGTGCTTGGGAGGATCACTATGAGTCTAACCTATGTAGTGAGACCCGATAGACCCTGTCCTAAATAAATGAAAAAGAAAGAACTATGAGGTAAAGTCTCTTCTTAAAAAACAGAAAAAATGAGTAGTCTTGCTTTTTCGAAATGACATGCACCAGCTATTTTCTCCAGGCACAAAGGAGATGAACTGACCTGCAGGAGGCCTGCTGGCAGCCACGGATTGGCCAGCTCGCCGCCCTCACACACACAGTTAGCGTGGACAGGGCTCACTGACAGCAAGGGGCAACACCACCAGGCAGCAGCACCACGAGTGCCAGGGAGCTGTGGGAACAGGAGAACTGTGCAGAGCGGAAAGAGGGCTCTGGCGGCCACACCTGTAACCCAGCCACTGGGGATGCTAAGGCAGAAGGAGTGCCAATTTGGGACCCTGTCACAGCAGATTTTTTTACAAGGGCCAGGGGTGAGCAGTTGAGGGCTTCTGCAGCATGTGCAAGGCCCTGGAGTGAATCCCCAATACCATAAAACCTAAGTCAAAACAACAGGAACACAAAGAAAGCGAGCTCCACAGCCCGTGAGAACTTTGGGTTTTGCCACACTGTCCCATTTTTTATAATCTTTAACTTTTGTTTAGGATGCATTTAATCACTGCCTTAACGTTGCAAGATTTAGGGAGGATCTAAGTGAAACTGAGAAGGCATTTCATGGCAGAAAAGGCGTCTGAGGGTGAGTCACACGAGTCCACACGTGAGACGAGGTGCACGCATCCCACAAATTGCCGAGGAAATGAAGGAGGGCTGCGTCAGCCTTCCTGCTGCATCACTATCAAAGCCGAGGCCTGAATGCTGTGCTGCAGGGATGTCAGATGCCACCAATGGGGTAAGCCCACGATGGTTCATGTACTACTTACTATTTCTACAAATTCTTGTCAACTTCTAATGAGAGGAAACAAAAGCTTAGTCATAGTAAAAGGCTAAGCAGATATAATCTATGATTACAATCAATATGAGAAATGAAAACAGAAGGGCCGGCCAAATAGCTCAGTGGATTAAAGTGCCTGCAAACAGGCGCAAGAGCCGGGGGGTTCAATCCCCAGGCATGCTGAGCCCTGAGACAGCAATTGAGACTGGGCATGGTGGTGTGCATGTGTACTCCCAGCCCTTGGGAGGCTGTAAACAGGTGGATGACTACAAGTCCAATATAGTAGAGAGACCCTGAAGCTCTTGTAGACCCTTCCCTAAAATACAAGAAAAAAAAAGAAAGAAATGGAAACAAGCAGTGGATTAAGGTGCCTGCTTAGACAGAGTGCAGGGGCCGGGGGTTTGACCCCTGGCCTGCCATGCCTGCCCTGCTCCCCCTCTCCCCTGGGACGCTTGGACAGCTATTGAGCCTGCGCGTGGTGCTGCGTGCCTGGAAGTCCAGCACTTGGGAGGCTAAGAAACAGGAAGGATGAATACAAGTCCAATCTGTGTAGTGAGACCCTATAGACCCTGTACTAAATACATACATTTAAAAAAAAGAACGGAAACAAGTACAATATGAGGGATTACATTAGTGGATAGCATAATGAGATTATGTATTTATATAACTTGCTTTCAAAAATTACTTCGTTAAGTTGTTAAGGCCTCTGAGGGCAAGAACTCACTAGAAAATGGCATTCTCTCACATTCTATTTTCTCCAGTCCTCCATTACTAAGTAAATCACAAGAGAATACTGACCTCACTGATAAACTGTTAACTTCCCTGATACTCTCAACGAAAGTATTTTATATAAACAATGATTTCAGTATCATATTAGCAGTTTGAAGTTTATAATTTTTCTACATATCATTTCATTGTGACATTACTGAATAAGAAAAATGGGTCTTTTTTTTGTGTGTTTGTGTGTGGAACTGGGGGTTGAACTCAAGTCTGCACTTGCCAGAAAAGCACTTATTCTACTGAGCTATCTCCCTAGCCCCAGAAAAATGGGTCTTAACTCTGTTTTTAGATGGAGATGGTCATTCAGCCCTTTAAGCTGGCATGGACGTTCAGCTTTAGGGCTCAATTCTAGACAACGCTAAGGCAAGCACTGGAAGATGGCAGAGATGGATTTAGGAGTCTTTAGGACAAATCTGCTCTTACGACCTTGTTTATGATAGTGCAGCCTCAACTGGTCCTCCGTATGGACAGCGGACCTCTAGAGCTACCAACACAGCTTTCAATCTCTGAGAAGAAAAGCCGGCACTTGAAGCGGACCTGCGCCACGGCCTGCAGAGGGGCGATCAGGCTGCTGCACTTGATCTGGATGTCCGGGAGGTCTCCGTGCCGGTAACTTCTGTACAGAACGATCTGCGCGTCTTGCTTCATTTTCAGCTCGCTCTTCATCACCTACAATAATCAGACACAGCAATGAAGCCTCAACACCCTTCCCGAGGAAAATCAGACTGCCTAAGATGGGAAACTGGCAGAATCCACCATCCGCGTAGAGGGAAGCGACGGCAATTTTTATTCACTGGTTAGTCCCTTTGTCTTGTGTATCTAGGTAGGTGATAAATTCACATAAAATGATGATGGCAGATGAGCATATTTTAAAATACCCATTACAAAGGAATATGAGTTTTTAAAGAAAATTTCATTTGAAATTGAGAACAAATCAGAGGGCTATAGTTCCTTTTTAATTCCCCAGAGAGCCAGCAAGATAGCTCAGCGGTCTAAAGTGCCTTCTTAGGCAAGCTTAGGCAACTGCAGGGACCGCAGTTGGATCCCCAGCACCACATGCTGCACCAGCCCCACCCCCAGGGCAGGCTGAGCCGGCCATAACATAAATAAATAAAATTTAATTCCCCAATGAGTAAGCCCAGAGTGGTGGCGTGCAGTCTCCACAGATGCCCAGCAGGGCACCCGCCAGTCCTGGCCTAGAACGCCCGCCTGCAGCTCGCCCCTCATCCTTGGCTCCCATCTCTGGATTCTCTCTCCAGGCAGGTTTTCCACCCCTGCCTGTCCTAGCTCGGGTCTCTCTCCTAAATGCAGTCATCACGTGGTCTGTTTCTGAGTCCACATGTTATCTGCCGGCTCATCTCTGGCTGTCACACACACAGTGGTCTGGGTCCCGTGAAGGCTTCTGTGCCACTACGGTCACAATGTCAGCAGCCAGCGCAGCACCTGGCATTGACTGCAGCGCTCCAGGCATATGTGTCCAATGAGTCACGAGCACAAACGTGGCTTCTGCTGCCCAACTGTGCTGTTCCTAAGGACTGGGGGCAGCTTCACACCCAAGCGCCCGTGTCAGAGCACGCACACACAGCAGGCCACGTGGCACTCGGCCACTGGTATGGAGCTCTTCTGCGCACCAGGCCACAGGTCTTTGTGGGACTTCTGGTCAGAAATCCTGACTTGTCCTGACCGAGCACTGCTGCTTCCTGTAGGCCAGGCTTGTTGGGCCTTGGGTTTAGTCAGGAGCCCAGACCACTTTTCTGAGGGAGCAGCAGAGCAGGCATGGTCCTGACATGTCTTGCTTAGGATTCCAGTCTTTAAGAGTAATTAGAATTAGAGACAAGAGCAGGCTGAAAAATACACTTTCTCCCCAAAAAAGATTCAGAGAAACTATTCCATCACTTTATATTCAGATTTTGTAGTCTGTTCTGGGAAACTCTGTCACAATTTCTAGTTTATAAGCAAAATTGAAGCTATAGCAAAAAGATTTTATTTTTACATCTTGAAAAATGTACGTACAACTATTCATTCATGGCACATTAGTGTTTCCAACTGCAGCCTCAACTGAAGACTCTGCCTGGCCTGGCTGTCCTTCCTTGGCTGCCCTCCCCTTGCTGTCCCGTAGCTTCACCCTTCCCAACGGCTGTGGGCCACACAGCAGCATGACCTGTGACTTCTTCCCCAGGGCTCTGGCCTGCAGGTGGACCCACCAATCCCTCCCCAGTCTTAAAATGCAGGTCACATCTCCACCATGGGAAAAGCTGATCTCCATGGGGAAGAGGGAGAGGCTGCGCTGTGCTGGGCAGTGGAGCCAAGGGGCAGAGCCAGGAGCCCACAGATGCGGGAGGGCAGAGCCTCCTGGGAGCCACGAACATCGTTCCTATCCAGGGCAACGAGCATGTCCTCTGATTCATACCTAAGTTCATACAGAGCTGCTTCTGCCATAATGGCACATACACTGATACTGCAGCTAATGCTGCAACTATCTTATAAAATATGTACTTTGGATCAATTAAATTTGTGAAAAAGATACAAACCTTCTCTCGTTTTTGTTCAGCAATGCCTTTTCTGGCATAAATCAAACTGACTTTTTCTTGGTCCTTTAAAAATCGCCTGCGCAACCTTAGTATTTCTGCCCGGTTGTCTGTGCCTGAAGAATAAGAAACAGGTTTGCTCAGTTCAGCATGGAAAACTGACCTCCACTCCTTCTAGCTGTCCCAGAAAGTCTGCGCTCATCTCTACTTTGTAATGCTTGTGCAGTGTTTGCTTAAAGACAAACTTACAAGGAATCGCACAGGAGACAGCAGGGCAGCTCCGGAAGAACAGAGGCAGAGCTGTAGCTACGTCAGTGGCTCTCAGCTCAGCAGTGCAGGGAACAGGGGTGCAACAGGGAGGTGGGGGAGCCGGACAGGCTGCAGGGCAGCGGGAGGCAGGGATAGGTTGGCTCAGGAGCGGCACCGTCCCGAGGACTTGGGAAGCCTGCAGTGCTGCTCCTGCGTGGTCTTCAACATAACTCCTCTTATGTGACAAACCCAAGGTATAAGTAATTTTCTTTAAAAAAAAAAAAAAAAAAAGACAACAGGAGGCGGTGACAGATCTTTTGCACATGGGAAGAGTTCCCAGAGACAGGGAGAAGGGAGGGAAAAGGGAATAAAAGCAATTAAAATATATGAACTACACACAGCCATGAGGAATGTAAACATTAGCTAGTGCAGTCATATCTTAATATAAGTATTGCTTTAAAAGTGCTAATTTTGGGGCTGGGGAGATAGATGCCTGCCTGGCAAGTGCAAGGTTGTGAGTTTGAACCCCAGTCCCACCAAAACAAAACAAAACAAAACAAAACTCAAAAGTGCTAATTTTTGTTTATTTGTTTTGTCTTTTTGAGACAGGGTCTCACTATGCGGTTCAGGCTGGCCTTGTGCTCACTTTTGTAGCCCAGGCTGGTCTCAGACTCTCACTGATCCTCCTGCCTCAGCCTCCCAAGTGCTGGGATCACAGGCGTGTACCACTATGCCCGGCAAAAGTGCTAATTTTTTAAAAAGTGCTTTTTAAAAATAGACCATTAGCAGCCAGGCATGGTGGCTCACGCCTGTAATCCCAGCACTTGGGAGGCTGAGCAGGAGGATTGTTGTGAGTTCGAGACCAGCCTGGGCTACAAAAGTGAGCTCAAAGCCAGCCTGAACTACACAGTGAGACCCTGTCTCAAAAAGCAAAAAAAAAAAAAAAAAAAAAAAAAAAAAAAAAAAAAAAAAAAAAAAAAAAAAAAAAAAAAAAAAAAAAAAAAAAAAAAAAAAAAAAAAAAAAAAAAAAAAAAAAATAATAATAATAATAATAATAATAAAATAAAAATAAAAATAGACCATTAGCTATAGGCAGGAGTACAAGAATTCTGCCGCTAGGAAAGCAGCCAAAATAGAAGAACTATGCAGTTGGATGCTGGCGTATCGCGGTGCAGCCGGGCAGTAAACCATAACATGCCCTGTGTGTGCACAGTGGACTCACTCGCCTGGAGACACAAGGTTTCCACCATCAGACACTTGAGGAAAGCTTCAAGTGTGAAACACAGAAACTCAAGTGACAAAAAGGAGCAAGGGTTAGAGCAGATTAGGAAAGAAAAAAAATTTGAAAAATGTCACTTATGAGAAAGATAAGAGTAGATACTGTGGTCACGAGTGAAGGATTGAAGAAAGGTCCAGGGACCTCGGAAAGAGCCTTGGAAATTAAAAACATGATGCCACGACTTAAGAAACAAGGCTTGGAAGGCGAGAATGAAGATGTTTCCTAGCAAACGGGGTGGGGGGGGAAATAGGGAGGGAGGGAGGGAGGGAGGGAGGGAGG
>PVJA010028546.1:0-27506 GCA_004027025.1 Myocastor coypus | reverse complement strand
TATATAAATGGATGTATATTGAACATATACTCATTAGTGAAATAAACCAGACCTATATGTGTAAATATCGTATAGTCTCCCTAATATAAGAACTTTAAAGAAGAAAACAAAAACTTAAGGGCATAACACAGCTGAATGTGTTATGGATTAAACAACGAAGTGACTGGAAGCAGACAAAGCAGAAAACATCAATAGCAAAACCATACACTTATGTACACAGGATGAATCAGATATTGGTCTCAGGAACCTTCAAAAGGTTCAGCATATTGATTATAGCACAATGTAACTCTAAAACAATATTTGGAATACATGTCACTCTTGTCTTTTTGATTTGTACTGCTCCAGGTGTAAACTCAGTTACTGTCATTCTTTCAAGAGTAGTACTTGAAAATAAGAGACTGGACCAAAAACCATATTCTTGACAGGCTACAGTTTTGTATTTCCTTGAATTTCCAAATATCTGTAAAAAAAAAAAAAAAAGAAAAAAAAAAGAAAAGAAAAGAAAAACATATCTTCATATATATTTCACATCCTCCATTTATACTTGATGAGAATTAATTATTTGCTTTGAAACTGCCATAACACTTTGACTTGGAAGGAAACTGTTCCCTTTTCTGTCACAGGTGCAGGACTCTGCAGTCCAAAAGTGAAATGGAAGAAACCAAATTTAAATGAGCATAGGATGAATAATTAATACCTAAGACAGAGGTCTGTGACTGTCATCCCTCCCACCTTCCTGAGATTCCCTCCTTAGGTGTAGGAGGTGGTAATGCTACAGATTCTTTGGATAAGTGTAAACACAAAGTTTTAAACTGAGTTTTTGTGACATAATGACTGTTCCAGATGTGTGTAAAAAACCTCAAGTTCTACACTTCCTTGACTTCCAGTCTCAAATATTTCCCTGACTATTGTTAGGTATTGTAGTGTATCATGTGATCTAAGATATATTGTTTCTAGGACAAAATTTCCCCCTCAAATTTGTATGAGAAAATGATAATATAGATGAATTTTATCTAAAATAATTCATTCTGTTTTGTCTTTCTGAGTGCAAAAATAAATGAGAACATTTGGTTTTGATTAAAAATGGTTTATTGTCTTAAAATTCACGTAATGATAATGTTTAGCTACTGAAATAGACAATCTAAAATGAGATAGATTTGAGAATATGAGAGTAAGTTTGATAATAAAGAAGACTTCCTATTAGCAACTATTTATTTGTTACAGTGCTGTTGAGGTGACAACAAAGATAAATTGATAACCTAAAACAAATACAAGAAAACTGGTATTATGTATTTGCTAAAGTATATCTGTAAAATGATGCTTAAATATTGAGGTGTGTCTTCATGTATTATTTTATAAGAATAACACCAAATATATAATCAAATCACTTTAAAATCATTTATATTTAAAGTCATGTGTAGACTTGGATGTTTTGTATCTGAGAGTAGACATAACTGTATGTAGAAAAATAACCAGATACTTATGTGTACCTACTGTGGTGAATATATATGAATGGTGAAATTCCAACAGCCAGAAAAATATTAAATCTCTTTTTTGTGCTACTCCAAAAAATAAATAACTAAATAAATAAATAAATAAGAAGAGCCTCCTGCCCCACCCTCGCCCTGCCCCACAAGACTCAGGTGAAAAGCTTCATCCCTAATGTGACAGTGTACAGAAATAAGGATAGATATGTGTTTGGACCATGAGGACCTCTTCAGTAGATTGATCTGTCGGTCAACCCACCCCCATAGACACTAAAGTTTCACTGAGGGAGTAGGTCACAGGGAGCATGACCTTGACACATGAATATGGTTCCGTGGCCCTCACCCCCCTCCCCACCACTCCTCTCTTCCTGGCCAATGAAATGAGTTGCTTGGCTCCCTCTCATATTCTGCACCATCCCAAGCCCAGAAGTAAAGGAACCTGGTAAGTATGGACTGAACCCTCTACAACAGTGCACTAAATAAGCCTTTCCTTTTCAAAAGCTGTTTATCTCAAGCATTTCGTCACTGTGGCAGAAAGCTGCCTCCCATACTGCTTCCCAAGGAAAAGTTATATGCGCACTTGCAGAGAAGGAACACTTCCCTAATACTTTGAGAGCATTTGTGCCTGCAAGGGCCCCATGTCATACAGTGTGTGTGTGTGTGTGTGTGTGTGTGTGTGTGTGTGTGTGTGAGTGTGAGTGTGTGTGTGTTTGAGGGATGCAGGTAGAAAACAATATTCAAGAACTGGGCATGGTGGTACACACTTACTCAGTAGTCATAGAACTCAGGGAGAATAAAGCAGGAAGATCTCAAGTTAGAGACCAGTGGAGCAACTTAGAGACTTAAATGAGACAATGTCTCAGAATATACATATACATATACATATACATATACATATACATATACAGACCCTGTATACGTAGTCATGGAAAGGCCTTGGGCTTAAATCCCAAGTACCATAAAAACTGAGTTCAAGATCACACTGGGTATGAGATGTTATGGTTTATGCCTAGCTGTCCCCCCAAAGCCTCATACAATCATGGAGCAGGGACTTCTAGAGTTTGAGACTTGCCTCATGATCCCTTGGATTATGTGTCTTAGCACTGATGGGATTATGGGTCTGAGTACTTCTAGGATGATAGGTGTAGCCTAAGGCAGATAAGCTGAGGTAGACAGCCTGAATATAATAGAGAGAGAGACAGACTCACGCTGTTGCTCTCTGCTCCTCTGGTTGTTCCGTTGCCTCTGTTGCTATTGTTGCTGTTCCACTGCTGTGAACTGATGCTCTCTGCCCTGTTCCACTCAGCCTTGGGCCATGTGAATATGCACTGAAGTCTCCAGTAACTGTGAGCTAAATAAACCTTTCCTTCCTTCATTTTGGATGTTGGGTATTTGTCCCAGCAACATTAAAAAGTAATTAAGACACGAGATAATGTAGGTCTATAGATACTGTGATCTGGAAATCTAAAGTGAGTCTACCACTAAAACTTCAGCCTTGAAATATTCTAGGTTGGATTCCTCTAAAAGAGAATCAGATGGGGCCCGGCGGGATGGCCCAGTGGTCTAAAGCACCTGCTTGGGAAAGCTTGGGTGGCTTCAGGGACTGCAGTTCGATCCCGGGCACCACATGCTGCGCCAGCCCTGACCTCGGGGCAGGCTGAGCCGGCCATAAAAATGAATGAATAAATAAAAAAATAAAGGTTCTGAAACAAGAAAAAAATAAATAAATAAAATTTAAAAGAGAATCAGAGACACTGACATGGGTGCGAGTTGTTTAGTTGAAAAGTGATGCTGGGAAGCAAAGTGAAGAGGGAGACTGATTTTTGCTCCTGCTGCTGCTGTGTTATTGTTGTTGTGTTGGTACCAGGAATTGAACTTTGGACCTTGCACTTGCCAGGCAGACACTGTACCACTGAGCCATATCCTAAGTAAGAAGGGAGATTAAGTAGGGAAATGAAGGAAACCCAATAGTTGGTATACTTTGGGTTGCATATCTGAAAGGGCAACTGGAGCTCAGCCTCACTAGAAGTTGTTTAAGAACCTGTGAGACAGAACTTCAGAATATCCCTCCAGAGAGCTGGAAGGTGCAGCATCCCTCGCTGGCTGAGGGTTGCACACCGGAATGTTCTCTCTCTCCCTCTTCCTCTCCCTGTCACTCCCTGTCCCTTTCCCTGTCCTCTCTGTCTTTCTCTCTGTCTCTGTCTCTCTGTCTCTGTCTCTCTGTTTGTCTCTGTCTCTCTGTCTCTCTGTGTCTTTTTCTATGTCTCTTTCTCTCTGTCTCTGTCTTTCTCTCTGTCTCTATCTCTGTCTCTCTGTCTCTCTTTGTCTCTGTCTCTCTGTCTCTCTGTCTCTCTGTCTCTCTCTCTCTCCCTTTCTCTCTCTTACACTCAAGGTAGGCCTTCCATAGATAGGAAAGTTGAAAGATATCAAGAGTATTATGAAATGTACATAGAGCAAGATTCACTAAAATCCAAGGAGCTCCTTCCCACAAGAGGCCTGTGGGAAACAGGAAGGAGATGAGAGAAGTGTGGGGGGGGGGATGAGAGAAGAACTGAGATATGTTAGGTATGAACAATTGCACAGGAATATAATTATTATAGACTTTAGACATGTACTTATAAAAGCAGGATTTAAATCATATTTGACAAAACGGAGTAAATGAGATTGATGAGTTTAAAAAGAAGAAGCACAAGGTCCAAACTACAGAATCCAGAAGAAACAATAAAGTGACCAGAGAGGCAGGAAGATCAGGATAGTGGCATAGTAGTCAGAAAAGATGTGATTATCAAGTGTGACAAAGCCAGTGGCACCGAAGTTGATGGACTTCAAGTGAACTGAGGTCATCGCTGGCCTTGGTAAGAATGGAAGCAAAGACTTCATCACTTTTAGAGATAAGTGGAGTTGTTTTATGGAGCGGGAGAGATAAGTCACTGTGGTTTTGAAGGCGGTGAGAGATGCATTGGAACTGTGCGGCTGGAAGCAGCGGTATGCTCACACATTTTTACAACTGACTCCCTAGGAACAAAAATGAAGCCCTCATCTGTGGCCTTAGCTGATGTCTGCAGGGTAAATATTCCTGGTTGATTGTAAGCTGTCAATAACATCTCAACTACCTTGTAAAATTCCTAAATGTATAACAGTCAGACCTTGTGTCCTACTAAGAATTAATTGCAGCATAGCACTGTCTGGGAGGCTTAAGCATGTTGCTTTAGGGCTGGGGACAGAGGTTAGCAGTCTCAGTGCCATCTACATCCCCTGGCAAGTGCAAGGTCCCAAGTTTGATCCCAGGTATCGCATGCCCTATTGGCCCTGGAACTCTCAGCTCGCTGTGCTGGCCCTGAAACCAAGTGCAGTGATGCACACCTGTAATCCCAGTACTGGGAGGCTGAGATAGGAGAATCTCTATGTGTCTGAATTGCATAGCAAGGCCCTATAGCAAAAAGATAAGACCCTATATCAAAAAGATAAAACAAGTAAGTAAAAACATGTTGCTTTATTAATAGGGAAAATTATTAATCGAGGAAACCAAACCAACAGAGAGATGGAGGATCTGGGAGGAGTAGGTGAAATTATTGCGACCAAGTTCTCAGGAGGTTGGAAGAGACAGAGCAAGAGGACTAACAACTGTTTCAAGGAGTAAAGATGACAGAAGACCGCAAGGAGCTTGAAGCCGAAATGAAGAGGGATTGAGGAGGTGCAGTGCACTTTTTCTTTTTTACAAATAGGGGGTTTTAATAGGTACCATCAGGCAAGAATCTAGGCAGAGATAGGAGCTGGGGACACGTAAAATTTCAGGTGTAAGTGGGAAGGACGGACATTTCGAGATCTACAGATCTGGGTCTGATAATCACCTCTCCATCTTACCCACTGAACCCAAGTTTCCCTCAGCAATAAAATGTGGATAAAATATCTACTTCAGAAGACTATCACTGTGATTAAAGAAGGAAGTATGTGATTGCAATAGTGGAAAATAGTAGCAGATAGCCTTTGTTGGACACTTCTCTCTATGCTGTGTGTGGACAGAAACTTCCAAGACAATCTTGTGTAATCCTTATGGTAAGCTGATGGCTTCTGTTATGTCCAATTCAGCAAGTGAGAAAACCACCTCAGAGAGTTCGTTACTTCTCCGAGTACATAGAACCAGTAGCTGTTACAGCCAAAATTGAACCTGAGAAACCTGGCATCTACATTAGTGGCTGCACAAAAGTGTGTCCCATAACATCTGACAAATGGAGAAGAGCAGCACAATTATATCTCTTTCACGAGGACAGATAGCAGAGTTTTGAAAACCTAACAAGTGGCCCAGGATATGTATTCAATTCAGAATAGCCAAAAGAGTCACTTCACAGTGTTCACAGGGAGGTTGGGAATCATAAAACCCATCTTGGTTCCAATCAGCACGGTGTACATATTTGTCCAGATGAATGAGATGTTGGCTTCCTTCCTATGGCTTGACTGAAATGGGTCGAGGGGCCAAAAGGGCCCTGAGATGCTGGAGCAGGGAGGGCAGGAAGACACAGACAGGTAGACCTGGGACTTTTCACTTTCTTCCACTAGATCAGGCTCTCCCCACAATGTTATCTGAAGGGATAAGCAGAGGGTTTTGGGGAAATCCAGCTGCGGCAGCCTGACAGTTCAGCCTCTTCCTACTGCAGGTCAATCTTACAAAGATATATTTGCAAAGAACTGATGAACTTGATACCTTTCCTTTGCATTCAGCTTGGAATGGAAAAAGAGGCAGTTCTTAAATGTTTTGTGAACTTGAAGCCATGACACTGACCCTCAGTGGCTGTCACCTAGTAGCACACAGATAAGAGGGGGCTGGGCTCCAGACACCTGGCCTGCTTATCTCCCGAGTCCACACAAACCTTTGTAACATGACTGCGCACTTCTAGGCAGCTCATCCTAAAAGCCCAAAGCTACCTAGATCTGCACACATATACATAGCTTAGACATTGTGCTTCCTGGAGAAATTCTTCACTTCCCAAGTAAAAAATAACAAAGAGACTTAGAAAGCTATCCTATTTTGGAGCCAATGGAGACGTTGTGAACCGTGCAATTTTATTTACTTGCTCAAATGTCTCATAAACCAAGGCTAGACTTTCACTTGGGAGAGACTGGCAGAAAAAAATGTCAGTGAGCTAGATAGCTTTGCCTGTGGGGACAGCACCATAAGGGTCAGGTAAGTGGGGTGTAGCGAGGTGAGAGTCCCTTCTCATCTTCTGTAACAGGGAGACTGCAGCCAGCAATTGTGTGCACAGCAAACTGTCTCATAGTTTTTAATGAGAAAATGATACTTCATCTTCCTTATGACAGGGAGCTTGGAGATGGTACACAGTAATGTATGCCTTCCTTAATACGTGACTCATCATCTCAGGGCAACAGCAGCGTGAGGGATGGAGCAGCAGACAAAAGGTTAATAGAGCACTGGGCCTGTTTTAATTGAAAAAATGACTGAGGGGCCCCAAGGCAGACAGAGCGGTAATAGTATTACAGACTGTAAGTGTGTTCTGAAGACTTACTATTCATCTGGGGGTCAAAAAACAGGCATTGGACCATGTCGCACATGTCGACAGGACCTGGAATCCATTCCCAGAGAGGTTAAAATGCCATACATTGTACTTTTCCTGTATCTACCCCACATCTCTCTTCTTTTTTAGTCTTAATTTACTGCTACCTTCCAGAAATGAATGTACTGTGTGTTGGCCTAATTTGTATCACTTCTTTGTCAATGTGTCTGACCCAAATTTGGTTAGATTTGCTGGTAAACCAGTCTTCATTTTGGGCAAATTTTTATATTTTTCACGTGGCCAAAAAAAAAGAAAAAAAAATACTGTATCCTCAAAGAGTATTTTCTGAAAGGATCCCATGTGAAACAAAATCAGTTGCTTGTACGTCAGCTAAATAAATGAGACTATGGGTGAGGAAGTGTTTAGTTCTGCACTGGCTCAGTCTTAATGTAATCGCATTGGCCCACATCAGAGCTTTCCAGGCCTGCTGGTGCCCCGAGTCTGTGGGCATGATAGGAGAGCGACCCAGCCCCAGCTACCCCAGGGCAGATACTCACCGCAGGCTTTACATGGGTGACTTTCCCAACTCTTTACAACCATACAAGATGCACCAATCTAGAGAAGAGTTTTGCAGGCAGGATACACAGTGTGACAGCAGTGGAGATGGCAGGACACAGAACTGTCCCCACCTTGGGAGAAGCGGATCCTGAGGCCCACTACTGTGGGAGTCACTGCATGCTTCTGCACTACTCCTGTGGGCACCCTGCTACCTTCCCACAGAGGGACACAGACCATGTAATGAGGCAGAGGGGGCAAACACTCAGCATCTCCTCCTCAATGCGAGACCCACGACAAGATAGGAGGTGCAAGGCTGAGGGGCCGCATCCCCTCAGAGAGCTCATGACAGGCTGGCAGCCACTGCCGGATGCACTCGGAGCTTCTAGGTCTTGCCAAGCCCCAGAGCAGTTTTGTGACCAAAACCTGAAGCCCTTCTAAGGATGTTACTGCTCCTTGAGAGCCAAGGGAGAATTTATTTACACTAATGATAACTCAAAATTTGCCGGCTAAATACCAGTCTAGAAAAGCGACTGTGCAAGGGCTACACTAGCTTTAAAAGTAGCAGTTCTTTTTCCATTCCTTCTTTCTTTCCTCCTTTCTCCTCTCATCCCAGTTGTTCCCATCATTTTTTCTTTTGTTTTTTTTTTTTTTGTCTTTTTGAGACAGGGTCTCACTATGCAGCTCAGGCTGGCCTTGAGTTCACTTTTGTAGCCCAGGCTGGTCTCGAACTCACACCGATCCTCCTGCCTCAGCCTCCCGAGTGCTGGGATTACAGGCATGCGCCACCACGCCCGGCCCCATCATTTTATTTAGCAAAATTTTCTGCCATTGTTAATGTATTTTTTTTACTATTTTAGAAATTCTTTAAAAAACACAAAAACAATGTGCAACGTGTTAACTATTCTTATCCTATCATATCATTTTGGATTTTTGTTTGTTTGTTTTCTTTTCTTTGAATCAATTTTTAATGAAAAATAAATAAGTAAATAAAAGTGAGGTGGGACGTCCAGAATGGACTACGGGCTCCAAGTGGGTCACCTGCTCGTGCCCCAGGAGCTCTTGCAAAATACGGTGCACAAATGCTCTGCCCCACCCACCTTTATTTTGTGGAAATACTACCACTTTTAGAGCGTGATCAGGGCTTCTTTTTGTAAAGCAACCATAGAGTTTTTATACCCCACTCTTCTCAGACCCTGAGTACCTCTAAAAGATAAATGGACTGGTAAGGATGTTTCAGCTCTCCGAGAAGTTAAAAATTCACATTTTGCCCCCTAAAGTCATTCACTACGCAGAAGAGACAAGAATGAGAAACACACCTGCATGGATGTTTTGAGGTCAGTTGATGAAGAGTTAATGTGGGGCTAATTTGAATGCACAGGCAGGAAACTTTCCCCTGGAGAACTCGCCAGCTTCCTAGTTTCCCTTTGCTACAAAATGACTGCTCCCAGCTCATTGTCAACCACTTGGGGACTTCAGGGAAATGAGATACATGTGGACCCAATAGGAGACATAAAAATAATAAATGAAACTAATAATGCAAAAAGCGTTGGGGAAATAAGCATTCTCTTCTGACAGGAGCTGTGCTGGAAGCCTTGGGGAAAGTAGGCTGGATTATGAAATGAAAGATGTAAATTGTGGAAATTGGAATCGTAAATTTTCCTTTGGAAGAAGAGAGAGCCAAGAGCTCTTTTCAGAGGGACCTGAGCTCTCAGGTGCTGGCTTCCCACCCAGATTCTATGTAGGAAGGGAGCTTCCCACCTCTACTTCTCTGAAGGTCCAGGACTTAGAGCATGGAGCTGTGGAGAGGGGGCAACGGGGAAAGAGCAGCAGGACCTGCAGTCTGATGTCCTCATTAAGTGGAGTGTGCTGCTTCCATGGGGGCTCCGTGACAGCACTGGGTGACAGCTCCTTGTTAGTCCCTTCCCTTTTCAGTGAAGACCTCCCTGACACTGCCTCCTCCTCCCCTGAGATGGCCAAGCAAAGAAATGATGCCACGGTGGTCAAGGGGGAAGTCTTGACAACAACGAACAGAAACCTAATGAGGCAAACCTGTTAGAATTTGATCGAAATGCATTTCCAAGTGAGCACAAAGCTGCAGGATGAAAACATGAACCTGTTTGGACTGCGTGGCTCATGAAAAGGGGAAAGGCAGTGTTGACGGATAAGCCATCTGTACAGGCGAGGCTACTTTTCCAATTTACTTGTCTCTGTTAAGGGCCTTTTGATCGCCACAGAGGTGCCTGCTTCATTGCATTTAGTTGGACATTTTCCATTCCAAGTGCATGGGGCGTACTCGGATCTTCTCTAGAATGCAACACTAAGAAACCCAATCTCACCAAATTGAAAGCTGTTTTTGAGGCACCCTGCTACACCACTGTCCTCGGACCTCAGCCTGACTCATCTCCGCTGCACCACCCAGGAGATGGAAAATGGAGGCCTCAGAGCTGAGGTGGGAAGCAGAAGTCTGTCCTCCCCGCTCAGCCTCGTCTTTCTGAGCTGCTGCCGCCTCCCATTTGTGCAAGCCATCTGGGATGGACAGCACTCCTGGGGCATCCTGTCTTCAAGTGACCATCAACAAGTAGGGCCAGGCTCAGGCCCTGCTCTGGGCTCATCAGTTCCATACTGAGCCTTCGTCTACCAACTTCTTTTTCTTGTTGCTGCTTTCCTGGGCACCAAAGATGTCCGGACCCCAGGTCTAAAGTAGTGAGGCAGACATGACTGACGCGGCTGTGGGGTTTTGCACAACGAACACCTCATGTGTGTTGAGTACCTGGGACAGCCTGGAGGAGGAAGCAATCCTGCCTTGCAAAGATCTCTCTGTAGTTAAGAAGATTGTGTTAAGCTACATAAGTGAAGGAAAACTCCAAGGCAGAGCATCCCTACTTCACAGGAGGGAAGAATGGCTCGATGGAGGTATATCTCATGTTCTTTACAGCTACAAAATGCAGGAAGCACAATTTAAAGTGCTGTCTTCAGGGCACAGTGGCTACTGCAGTGCTTCTGCCTGGGCCTGAAACTCCTCTGTGCCCGCAGAGCCATTAGTAGCCCAAAGAATCCCCACTGGCCAGCAGGTAGGCTCCTTTTAGGGACCATTGCCATTACAACATCTCAGCCTAAACTAGCTGTCTTGATCAGCGACAGCTACTGTAACAAGCAACCATACACTGGGCAGCTCAAACAACAGAGATCTACTGTCTCACACCGCGCTGGGAGCTGAAGGGAAACCCTGAAGGTGTTGGCAGAGCCCTGCTCCCTCGGGGACTCTGCTTGGGCTCTTCCTTGTCCTTTCCAGCTTCCAGAGATGGTCATCAGTCCTTGTCCTCTGCTTGCAGTTGCACCACGCTGGTCTCTGCTTCCGTTGTCACGTGACACACTCCCCATGACTTTCCATCTCTGTGCCCGAGTTCCCCTTGTCTTTCAAGGAACACCATTCACACTGGATTTAAGGCCCACCCTGTTCCAGGATGGTCTTACCTGACTACACCTGCAGCAACCCCACTTCCAAAGTCATAGTTTGAGATGCTGGAGGGTCAGGACCTCAATATATATTTTGATGAGACACAACTCAAACCATAACATTAGACTTTAGGATAAGAACACCAGATGTCTCCAAACCATTATGCTGTAGGGGAAAGAGAAGCAGACCACTGCGTTCTAGAAGATAGCTTTGACCAACATTTCTTAAATGATTGTCCCAAATCTCTTCATATCCTCCTCTCAAATCCTTGTGCTTGTTTCTTTTAATTCATACTTATGAGCATCTCTCTTTTTTTTACTTATTACTTTTAATAAGAAATAACAGTATGACAGTTTCAAAACATGTTAGCAGTACATCTGCAATAATTGACACATTGTATATTGTTATCCTCATAATAGTTATACAGAACACAGGGTGTAGACATGATAAATTTTTTGATCAATATCGGTAAGGAAAGAAAAAGAAAGAAAGAATTTATTCTCTTTGAACTGAAAGGAAGTAGTTCTATACATAGTCTAATGTTTCTTATTTGCACTGGGTTACCAGTGAAACTGGCAATGTTGGAGGCTGTTGACTTAAGCCTCTTACAAGTCATCATATTAATCTAGTTCTGCATTTTATGCCTCATAATTAAGCCTTTCTGCTGGGTGATCAAGGGAAAGTTAAAGCAAGACCTGTATAACAAAACATTCATTTTTTGTATCTTCCAAGATCAAATCCCCTCAGGATTAACTTTGGAACCATGTACAGTGCTTTGTAGAACTGTTGTCAGTGTCAGCCATCAGGACGAGTCATGGCCATTGTTTGACCAGTTTGCTTTCTGTGAAAGCCTGAGAGAATATTTTTTATGAGCACATTTCTTGAAAGTGCTGCTTAGTTTCATTAAATCCTGTTCATTTCCTTGTCCAATATTCATTGTACACATATGCTTTTCAAAACACTGCAACAAGCATTATGAAGGCTCCAGAATCTTTCAGAGATGTGTTTATCTGCAGTAACAGTGGTGAAGATAAAATAAGAAAACATCCGACCTTTGGAATGTTGACTTTTTTATCTTCTGTGTTCTCCTGTCTGGGAGGTGAGTTGAGATTCTGGAGAGGTGTGTTTGGTCATGAGCCCTTCAGTGTATGTGTGAGAGGCAGCTCGAGCAGCTGTGAGGGTGCTGAAATGCCCAGGTGTGGGTTTCTCTGCTTCTCAGCATCAATGCCTGTGTGGTCAAAGTGGAGGTCATAGCCATATGGAGCTATTTAAATTGATTGTTAAATTAATTAAAACAATGCAAAATTCTACAGTCAGCTCTTCAGTCACACTGGGTGCACTATGGTGCTTAGGAACAGCTGTAACAACCCCTTTGGGCAGCACAGCTAAAGACCATTTCTGTTACTGCAGAAAGTTGTGTCAGACAGCACTATTTGCCAGTACTCACTGCAGTAAGGTGAGTGCAATAGTAGAACCTCACTACCCTGTAAAAACAATGTGGTTTCCATAGGACAATGAGTGCTTACACAGGGTAGCAAATCAGAAAGGAAGCCAAGATGGTCCTTGAATATATTATTAAGGTAGTGTGGAAGTCATTATCCACTGCTGTGAGTCAGGAGTGTGATAAGGGCAGCTGTAAAGATCCTGGGCTCCTCCTTTTGGAAGATTACAGGTCTACTGTGCAGCCATTATGCCCTGCAAAAAATATCAAAAGCCATGGTAAAGGGTTCCTCCAGCTGCAGCAGGCAGATGGGCCACAAGGTAGGCTCTGTCCCTGACTAGAGCATCAGGCAAATTTTTATAGGGCAGTAGATCATGAAATGAGCAGGACTCAGCCTATATAGATGGGGAGAGGGTATCACAGGTAGAGAAAACCATCAGAGACACCCTTGCTATGCCTCCTTGGATGCCAACCAACAAAAGCAAGGGATTTTTTCCTCTTCCTCCAATTTCTAGAACATGTAGCAATGTATATTTGAATGTAAAAATAAGTCCATAACATAAACAACTTATACTAATGCATAAACAAGGCAAATAAGACCTATAGATTCTAGATAGAATATAAGACAAGAATTCTCAAGGGAGCCTGCTTCTCAAAAGCTGCCTTTTAAAGTACCATTAGTAGCCTTTAGGCCTAGCAGCTCCTTCTCAAAGACTGTAGGCATTGGAAGGCAGGAAGCTCTGCTTCTGTGGTCATGATTTTCCTCCGCAATCAGCCCCCTCTGCTAGCTGCCCCAGGCTAAGCGGATCATTCTAACATTGGACAAAATGTCTGTTTACTGTGTGTTTTTCCAGGACCTACACACCATGCTAAAGGACTACTTTGGGGGACCTTGCACTGAAGGTGACATTTTCTTCCCTACCATGCCCCTTTGAAATCGAAGTCCTCCATGTGGGTTTTTTATGACATCTTCTGAGGGCTGTAGTCTCCCCTCCCTCATTGTCCACTGCTAGCTCTGAGCCCTCGACTAATTGGATCTAAGGCCCCTGACCCTTCCCTAGTCTCCAGGAAGTACCTGCCCTCATCAAGCATTTCCTGAATGTTTCAGACTCTGGGGAAGATTTGGAAGGAAGATTATATGGAAGGTGCTTTGTACACCATTCCTCAACTTATTGAACTTGCTTTCCTCTCCCGCAAACTGTGATTTCTCTGCTCCATCTCCCATCCCAGGGATTAGCTTCCCTCCTGTCCTGAGGCGCAGGCTTGTCTTCCTCAGAAGTCTGGCTCCCAAGAACGTGGCAGTTAGCCAAGGCACTCCTCCCTACCAGAGGCTGTCCGCTCTCACTCAGAAAAGAAAATGTTCTTTATCTCACTTCACATAATTGTATCTCACCTAATTTTCTCACCAGCCCAATGGTAGGCTCAATTCTTGCTTTCCTTCTGCAGAGGAGTAAACTGAGGCTCAGAGAGAATACGTCTTGTGGTTAAAGTTACAGAGCAGGAAAGTGGTGGAACCAATTCACAAACACAGGTTCCAAAACCCTCAGCTTGAATTTTACCCTTTGCCTGGATGAATCAGGACCTTGTCCCTTGGGTGTGAAGCGGGGAAAAGGGGGAAAAATACAAACAAGACACAGTGGGGTTTATGAAAGCTCTCCCTAAGGCATTTAAAATAACTGGGAAAAAATAGAATCTTCTGGAAGACATGCAAGATGCTACTTGGCAAGAATTCTAATGAGGCCTCAGGCTCTGCTGTGACTCTCTAGGCTATATCTGTTACAGGCCAGGAATGTAGGATTTATTATATCCATGAGTAAGAGAATGCCTACTGTTATTATTTAGCATTGATTCATTGCTCCTCTTGCCCCCCCAAGACTTTCCACACAGTTCTCAGAAAATCGTTACACTTGGAGAATTCCCTAGGCCTTGACATTCAGCATAAAGGAGCCAAGCTCTAAGTTCACTGAGAATAAACCAGTTCTGAGTTGCCCTGAAAGAGGACCACACAAACGAGATGGCCTGCCCACAACAAAATGCTCCATGGTACCCTTGTCCCCATGCTAGCTCACATCAGCTTCTGGAAGGTCACCATGGTGACCTGAGCAGAAGAGAAATCACAGACAACTCACTTCCTTGCAGAGAAATCCAGACATCTCTGACTGTCTTCAACACTAAGGATGTTGGTAGATGCATAAGTGTTGCATAATCACTAATCAGGAAGAGCTAGCCCTTCAGAGGCTATCACCGCAGCAACACCTCAGCCCCCCTTGTATGCGCCTGATTAAATATAACATTGTAAAGGAAGCCAGGGCAGTGAATTTTCATCCTGACATCCAATAACGCTCCCTGACCCTTTGAATATTGTCCTCCCCAGAGGTCAAAAGTATGAATAAATTATGGTTCTGACAACCTTGACAAGGAGTAGAGGTAGGATGGAGAGCTCTCTAGGAAAAAAAAAAAATCTGACATTACATTTGTGATCACAGAGAATAAAGGAAAATCCATATACTAATTTTGCTAAATTTAAGCTTGATGGGAAGATCAGAAAATAACCTTTGATGTGATGTTTATTCAGAAGGCTGGGGGCTCTCAGAGCTCAAAGCCAAGAATTAGATTTCTTCATTCAAGGCGAGGCATGGAGTTAGTAGTACCCGCTGACAATTCTTATTGATTAGAAACTATCAACCCAGGGACAGTGCCACTCAAGGAGTTGGCTGTGAAACAATATTGTTAAATGGTTAGTGATGGTGCTTCCAGTTAGGTAAAATGTATGTCCAGTGCGTGGGTCCATCCATCATGTACACGGACCCTCATTTACAGAGACAAAGGAGCCAAGGCCATCAGCCCGAAATCTGCTAAGCTGGAAATTTATTTGGATGAAGGAAGGTTTTCTCTCGTTTTAGATTCTGTCAGTGTATGGGGGAGGAGTGGAAATCAAGGTCTGGAAGGAGAGGAGTGAATTACTCAGGTGGCCTTGGGGAGGCTGTCTTGGGGTGAAGGGCAAAGGTCAATGTAAAGAGACCATCCATCCATCCATCCCAGCCTCAAGCCTATCAGCCTTGAGTTCAAAGACCCAGCATGGAGGACATAAAACCTACAAGGTTTGTCATTAAAGCAGCTACAGACATGTTCAGACAGGGGCCCTCCATTACTCAAAAGGCCAGATTTGATGGAAAGACAGGGACAAACATACACCCCTGTTCTGGGACAGTATGACCTTGATTAGACTATGTCATGACAGCACCTGCTCAACAGCCACAGAAAGCTCCTCTTTCTCCTTATGTGAGACATCCACATGCCCATAGGCCCAGCCCCCAGAACACAATCCATCTCCTCAATCTTGGTAACCCTGTTAGCATCCACATGTCACAGAATAAAGAGTAGATTTCACTGTGCCCCACGAGTCACTCCCCAACCTTTTCCCTCTTCCTGAGTTCTCTCCTCACTTCCTTTCATCATTCCTTTCCCTGGAAATATTTCCTCTCGATGCCTTCAAGCGGCAAAGGGCAGTTGTCAAGCCTCCAGATCGTACAGTCTGATCATCTGTGACCTAAACCTAGCCCTCTTCATTTTAACCACCTCCGACCTAAACCTAGCTCTCCGTCTCTCGGGCTAATGATAGGTGCTTTGTTGTGCTGACCAATCTCTTAAAGGACCAAGATCCTCCTTTGCCAGTAGCAGAGAGCAGTGCCATGCCATGCCATATTGCAGCTCACAGCAAAATAGTAATATCAGTTTGACCAATCTTGTTTATGTCAAATGATGATCATAAGGGGTTGCCCTTTTATTTTTTATAATTTTGCATCAAAGTGTTACTTGTCTTGATTACTGAGCTTGGTGCCTCCTGGAATTTTACACCTGGGGTGAGGCTGTAAAATTTCATTTCTCCCACTTTGATCTCAGCCTGGCAGGGAGAGTTAGCTGCTGATGGCTCATTTGAGCACTTCTCTGGGAACAGGCCTTGACCAGAGAGAGCTGCCTCATCTTACTGCATGCCCTTCAGATGAGAGAGGATACTCAGCCCATGGGAAGCCCATACGGGTCAGTGAAGAGTTCAAAGACCCAGTCCTTGGCCTTAGCTGCAACCACTCTGAAGACTTCCCAGCCCCAGAGCTAGCTCCCTAGGGGCCTAGCTGTGTTGGTCTGCTTGGCCACCAGACAGAATACAACACTGTGGCATAGAACTTCAGAACTTTACTGCCCTATGTTTCAGGGGGCCAGAAGTCTGAAATATAAATATCAACAGATCCATCCTCTCACTGAAGGTACCAGGGAAAGATCTAATCCAAGCTACTCTTCTAGCATCTGGTAGTTCTTAGACTTCGGACAGGATAGCTTTGCCATTTACCTGCTATTCATTTTATTTTCATATTGGACCAAGGGCCTGCCCTATTCCAGTATAACTTCATCTTATCTAGTTATATCTGTAACAAACTTATTTCCAAATAAAGTCACATTGCAAGATACTAGAGGTGAGAGCATCGATGCATGGATATGGGGGAGATATAGCTGAGTGCATAACATCTGCTGACCTACACCCCAAAGTAGCATATATATTCCTCTACCCAGGCCTGCCCACATGCTTTGATGTTATTTAAAAATTCTCATCTACTCAAATGATTCCAGGTCCACATTTTAATCTCATTCAAATATTTCTTATTTGTTGATATATGTTTATGAGCCATAATAATTTAGGAAATTATCTACTTACAGTCTTGGTCCATTTCTCCATACCCCCTGCCCCATACCCCCCAAACCTACTCCTTTGTTTCCTACCATTTCTCTTCATTTTGTTCTTGAAATTATTTATATTTAGGTTTCTCATATAAGAGAAAACATGTGATATTTAATAGTTCAATGTCTGATTTGTTCACCTAGCATGATGATCTCAAGGTTAGAATTCATGCTCACACCTGTGGTATTTTGGACTTGGGCAGGAGGACCCCATGACTCCTTATTCCTTCCTCCCAGACTTCTGTGGTTGCTTTGCCCTTTTCTTTTTCCCTTGAGTCTTCTGAACCCCTCCCTCCTCTGATACTCTCTAGGGGTAGGGAGAAGCAGCTGCTGCTCACCTGGAGCTGTCTGGTTTTTTCTTCCTTAACACTGACATCCTCATGGTTCATGTGACAGGCTTCTGACACGGGTGGATGTTGTCACTGAGAGAATTTTGGAGGGGATCAAAAATTGGTCCTTGACTTGGCATCCACCCCGGCCAGTTCTGTCTCTAGTTGGGTAGAAATAACTCCAGCCCATCATGTCTGTTGGCCCATGAGCAACTCATGTGACCTCATCACCAAACCATGGGCATTCAGGTCCCCCCACTTTTGCCTGCTCTCTGCTCTCCTGCCTTCTTGCCCCAAGTCTTTTCTCCCTTCCTCGGTTACACACTGGGATGGAACCATAAAGCTGCATGAGTGTGGGCAGTGAGGAGCAAAAAGACTTCCCTCTCCTCAAACATTCATAATTTCCACAAGGGATTTCTAAAATCTCCCCATCTCCTTTTCCCATTCCCTGAAGAGATGAGAGAATCCCAGCAGCCTCCACAAGACCAATAATCCCCAAAGTCCTACTGCTTCTTCTCTCTCTGCAGCATGTTGGTTCAGTAGTTTTCTCATGGTGATGGAGGGAGATTGTGAGGACAGGGCTGCAGGTCGGGTAGGAAGAGTCACTTGGCCATTTCATGGTGCGTCATTTATACAGGCATCCTGACATCCATTTGTTTGCAGTATTCTTTACAACTTTTCTCTTCATCAGTGGGTCCTATTAGCTGATTCTGATACCATAGGAAATATCACTCCACTTCCCACTCTAGGATTTCCCAAGGGACCCAATATACATGTCTCTGAGACAGCCCCTAAGGGCCGTGTGCCTGCAAATCTAGTCTCCCTCCATAAAGAGAGGTTGGCGTTGTTAGTCCCTGTTACCTGGCCTCGAAGGGAAGATGATCTGGAATTTGACCCAGACTGAGCGATGGAATCCCTATCAATTTGTATAGCTTCTGAGATATGACTAAAGCTAATGATCTTCAAGAGTACCAAGTCTGACCCAGGTTGTTTTCTGCACAGTTTTTGTGCTTCCTGAGTAAAATGCTAGGATCAGCCTTCCCTGTGCTGGGATGACTAGCAAGTTGGTACCCAAGGACCTGCACTGGCCTCCCTCCTTGGCCTCCTGCCTCCATCCAGGCCCAGCCAAGGAATTCCCAGCAGCCCGTGGTCAGCAGTCATCTTTAGTGCAGAGCCCAAGCACAAGTGCTCTCCAGTTGGTCTCATGGAAGCTGCCACAATCTCCATCACTGCAATAGATATCATTTTGAACCCTTATGATAGACCAAAAAGTGCGTATACATTATTTCATATCACTGTCACAGCCACTGCAGGATGAGGCCATTATTAGATTTATACCCTCACAGAGGAGGAAACAGCCTGAGCAAGTTTAAGTCACTTATCAGGGGTCAGCAATTGCAGTTGTGGGGCCTAGATTTGTTCCCAGTTTTCTGACATTAAAGTCAAGGCTTTATGCTGCTGCATCTTGGGGTCCTACGCTCTGAAGGGAGAGACTGGCCTAGGCAGTACAGCAGCCCTCAGCATCCCCAGTTAAATTGGAGTGACAATAGGGTTGTCCTGAAGGGAAGGGCAGGCCTGATCTCCAGGCATATTTTGCCTCTGGCTGGTTCCAGCCTGCTGGATTCATACCCAGCCCCCTCAGTCAGACACTGTTGGCCGTTTTCTCTTGCAGTTTTCAAAAGGTGAGAAATCAATCCACCGCCAATTTCCATTTCCTTTGAATTCAAAGCACATATGTTGAAAAGGAATCACAAATGCAGGGTGAGCGCTATGGACTCCGGCAGGGTCGACATATGTGAGAGGGTTCAGTAAATGTTTCTTATTGGATGTGAGGTGTTTCATCATTCATTTAAATTGAGAGGACCTGCTTGGATGTTCATACCTGCTAACCTTTCAAAGAACTGGAAATGAAGAACAGAACATCAGAAACTGCATTAACATTTTACCTGATTTATTCCTACTCTATGTGGAGATCAAGGAAATGGACTTGACCCTGAAATCAGCATCTCAAACCTTCCCATCACATATATGCCTAAGTTTTCACCCTCTATTTCTTGGTTTAATTATGCTTAGTATCTCTTTTGATAATGTCCTGCCGTGGTACCTGCTGTGGCACCTCCTGACCTTTGTATCTCTATCCCAACTTTAAGTCAAGCTCTGCTCGAATGTCTTTCTTTCCTTGACACCTATTCTTGCAGTAGCCCAAGATTAGAAATGATGGCTTTCGTAGGAACTCTATCAGAACGGATCTGTGGAGAAAATACTGCTCCCCAGAACCCTTTTCAACAGTGTCCTCTGTATAACATGACCATTCTCTCTGCTGTTTCAGATAGCAGAAACCAAAACCTGAGAGAAAAGGAGTATGGAAGACAGTCCCAAGTTGGGCTTCTACACAGCTAATCCTCTCTGGAAACAAAGAAAGTCTGAATAACATCAAATACCCTTACTTCTAGGGGTAAAGTAGTTTCCTCAAATCCCACTCCAGCCTCTCCCCAGAATCTAGGAGATTAGTCTCAGAGATTGGGATGAAATACAACCTCTAATTTCTCTTGATCCAGTGGCAAATTATGGACATACATTTTGGAATCTTGATCTAAACTCCATAGCTACTGTCTCAACTTGCTATATGTTATCTACATGACCTTCAGGAAGAAAATCCCTCTGAATTTGGGTCAGGAAATCACCTCTCTGTAATGGGGCAGTGGCATTTATAATTTTATTGGGGTTGAATCCTAAAGTCAATTCATAAGGAAGGTATTACTTGTTCAGAATGATTCTTGAAAACCCCATAAATCAGTCACAGTTTAGCAATAAATCAATATGACCTCACTCTCCACACAAAGATTCTTCAATTGTCAAAAGAGGAAGTGGTCATGCTGCCTTCAGGACCTGGCTAAAAATACTACAGTGTGTCCCTAAAGTGAGATGCTTGTACTTCAGAAGTTATATAGGAACAGAGTCTAACAGGGGAGAAAAGGAAGCTGATATCTCCCATCCCACCCTCTCCTAAGCAGGTCATCTAGTAGTGTGTTATGGTTTACGTCTAGTTGTCCCCCCAAAGCCTCATGCAATCATGGGGGGTGGCTTCTATCAATTGAGACTTGATTCATGATCCCTGGGATTTTGTTTTAGTACTGATGGCATTATCCGTCTGAGTAAGGCTGAGACTATAGGTGTGGTCTAGGGCGGATATCCTAAGGCAGAGAGCCTGAATGTAATATAAAGAGCGACAGAGAGACAGACTCAGCTGTAGCTGTTGCTCTCTGCTGCCGTGTTTGATTGGCTACCTCTGTCACCATTTGTTGCTGTTCCACCGCCATGAACTGGATGCTCTTGGTCTTGCTCCACTCAGCCTTGGGCCAGCCGAATATGGACTGAAACCTCCAGTAACTGTGAGCTAATGAACCTTTCCTTCCTTCATTTTGAGTATCGGGTATTTGTCCCAGCAACAAGAGAAAAGTAACTAAGACATAGTGGAACAGGAAAGAATAATCCTTTCTACTTTATTTCACCTTTACCCATTACATGCACTCTGCTATGGGTTGAATTGCATCCCTCTCAAAAAAGATATTTCAAAGTCCTAACCCCCAATACCTCAGAATACCACTTTTTTAGGGTATTGTGTCTGTACAGAAGTGTTCAAGGTAAAATAAAGTCATTATGATGAGTCCTGGCAAAACATGACCAGTGTCCCTATAAAAAGAAGAAATTTGGACAAAGAGACATGCACCGAGGGAAGGCCAGCTGAGGCAACAGAGCAGAGGCAGGCACATAAGCTAAAGAACCTGAGGCAACAAGAACCTCAGGGAGTATCCTGGGTCAGCATCTGCCTCACAGCCCTTAGAAGGAATCAATCCTACAAACAAATGAGTCTTGGACTTCCAGCCTCCAGAACTATGA
The DNA here is from genome assembly GCA_004027025.1 of Myocastor coypus. NCBI lineage: Eukaryota > Metazoa > Chordata > Mammalia > Rodentia > Myocastoridae > Myocastor > Myocastor coypus. Next base: position 6,090 of record PVJA010028546.1, on the reverse strand, counting down.
GACATAACTGTTGCTTAGGCCACTCGGTTTGTGGTACTTTGTTACACATGCCTCCAGGGGGCTAATACACAGTAGGATTCTTACAAATCAAGTATGATTTTAATGGATTCTCCTGAAATACTTACTGGGCAGGAGTTCTATGAGGAAGAAATTAGATAAAGTACGTGAAGTGTTTAGTTCGACTCCTAGAACATCACTGAATGCTCACTACAGTGTCCATCACTCCCTTTAATTTAGGCAAAGAGCCATGAGATTTTTGATTCTAGTCACATGGCCAGGGAGACATCTCCCTGCATTTCAGTTCTCTCCTAAGCCAAATGGAAGTCTGGACACGTGAGTTTCCTTTGGCCCTGATGCTCTGGAATTACAGACAGCTAACAAAATGGTGCACCTGGACCTTTGTGTCTGATTTACCTTGATGGCTGCAGGGGTGATTTACCAAGAATCACCCCTGAACCACCTCAGAGTCCCTCATTGCTGACCACAGGCCGACACTCTCTGACCTCCAGGTTTGTCATGCAGAAACTAAAAAATTAAAAGGACAAATTTGGGGTCAGGGAGATGGCTCAGGGGCATAAGTGCCTGCCTGGCAAGTGTAAGGTCCTGAGTTCGATCCCAGGTTCCACAAAATAAATAAATAAATAAATAAATAAATAAATAAATAAATAAACAAACACATGACAAAGTTTGTGTTTTGAAATTAAAACCTAATATTTTTCCTTGCTTCTATTTCTTAACTATGATTACGTCTCTTCTGTAGTTTATGTTGTTTATAGGAAAAATAGTTTTTCTGCTGATTCATATGGTTTTCCAGATAGGAAAAATTGCAGCTCTCTTATGTACTAAAACATGTTCAGCTGAGTGACACTGAGACATTGGATAACCCTCACCCCATGACCTCAAATCACTATGAAATGCCACATTTGATTTCCTAATGTTGTTTCGCCATCAACCTAAGGACCTCTGCTTCATTATTAGCTTGCCCTTGCATAGGATGAAAATACAATGCTCTATCCAAAGAGGGGTAAACCAAGTTTCTCTTTCCATAAGGCTGGATCCTCCATGCACCCCAGATAGACAACACCTAAAGGACTACAATTTCTGTACCAGGCCATGTTCAGTACAGACTGGGGAAAGACAAAAGTCCCAGCCCAGCTGCCTGCCAAATGCACTGGGTCCCTTCAAGCTACAGTAAGGAATGAGTGCCATTAGCCTCCAGTGCTGAAGAGTATGCATCTTCATCCTCTCTGAGAAGATTTCCAGGTCCTGCCACAGGCAATAGTCAGATATGCACCTCACCATTAACACTCAGCTGGAGGGTCAAAGTGATCAAGGAAGGAAGAAAGAAGGAAAGGAAAAGCTGCACTGGGGATGTCATTCTGGGAGCTGAGAATTAGGCAGCTGAAAGCCTGTCCAAAGAATGCAGAGAGGCCCCAGGTAATGGCACTGTGCTTCACCAAGGCTCCAAGTCCTCATCAGATTTCGTTTACAATACACAAACTCAAAGGTGAGCTCATTCAGAATTTCAAAACTCAGCAATATAGATTATCCAGCCCCAAGCACAAGGTGTTTCTGAGTGCAGGGCTACTGGAATGCAAGGCCAAATGCCGCAACCTACCCATTTTTCAAAGTACAGGTCATTGCTTGTAAGCCATGGAAGCACAGCAAAGAGGATTTTGCGTGGACTTTGGACGTGAGTCAGGGCTTTGTCCAAAATCTGGTTCTCCCACTTACACATTGGGCAATACGCACAGCACAGTGGCCAGCCCCAGAGAGGGTGGGAAAGTGGCTGCTGTCATAAGTAGAATGATGGATCGCCAGCAGCAGCATTTCTGAAGTCTGATCCAGCCCTAAAGGTGCATCTATGAATCTGGTAGGAATCAAGAAAGGGGGAGGACAAGAATGCAGACAGATACACAGGAACGACTGCACAGAGTTTAGCTCCTAAGGGCTGGAACAGAGCCAGAGAGTATCATGCTTCTCCCTACTGAACGCTGAAGTCACAATGCTGGGAAATTTAGTGGTCAAGAAAACAATTGATTTTGGGGTCTAAACATGTAGATACCTGATAAGGGATGGAACTTGGGAGCAGGGATGATGACAAGAAATAATCATTTGGGGAAAATTAATCTTTTCTGTGAATTTAAATATTCATTTCACTGTAGGAAAAATGCTCTGGAATCTAATACTTCAACATATTTGTATTTCTCACACAATACAAGGGAAAGAATTCCGTCAGCATTCTAAGCCTCCTGAGAGATCTGTGTAGAATCTAGCCATGTTTCTGATGATTAGGATGAGGCTGAATCTCACTTAGGGTTAGGTTGTGTCGATCCCTCGCAAAAAACATCGTGACAATCCAGATCTGATCTGGCCAGGCACCCTGGGCACGTGCAGGTGACAGCAGATGTAAGAGGAAGCTGCCAGCCTTGCTCCCCCTGGAGTCTGCAGCACTTTAATACATCACCATGTGGCCCCTGTCACCTCTGACAGGAGATATGATTTTAGCTGTCAGGCAGCTGACAGAAAACAAAACATAATTTACAGCCAAATTCAGCCAGCAAAAATGCACACCTGGTTCCCAGCAGTGTGCACTGCAGAAATACACCCAAGGGTAGGGCTACAGAGGGGAAGCTGAGAGTGGGTGCAGCTTTTTTTTCAAGGCTAATCACTGCTTGCTGCTGAAGGTAGAGGAAAATTGGATATTGCTACTTCTTATAATGGTAATTTCTGAAGTACATGTTGAGAATTTATTGCCTGTAATACATTCTGCCATGATAATACTGTTAGCAATGAACTGCCTACTGAAGTGAGAACTTTTTTATTTTGTTTTGTTTTTGCTAATTCCAAGGAGGAAAATTATATTTTATGCACTCCATGGCCTGCTTTGCAAATTGAGACTTCTAAATGGCACTGGAGAATGTCCGTGTGCTCTTGGGAAAGGACATAATTTTTAAGTCCTAAATTCTTCACCTGTCTTCTTGGAGTTAGAGATGACAGAGAAGGATTAAAATTCGAAGACACTAAGATCCATCTACAAACTTGGTCATGATCTCTCAGAACCGAATGGTGTTAGTGTATATGTATACATCTCATGTGTACACACATGTGTGCATGTTCATGCTGCAAAAAAAGGCAAATTTCTATCAAAAATACCTAGAATGAGCCAGAGACCAGGTGACGGGAAATCTGAGCTATTTGTGACTGTGTAACATGCTCCATGGAGGACTACTTTAGAGTATGTTCATCAACAGCACCAGAGCTCTTGGCACCAATGAAAGAGCAAGGAAGCCTGGCATCTGCTCATTTTTTGCTCTTAATTTGTTGTGAGGTACCATTAAATTTAGGGCAATAATGAAGCATAGTTGGGAACCAAGACAGTCAAGTTATTAAGATTAAATCCTAGCTTCACCTCTTACCAGTTCGTTCTATAGCTTGAAGAAATCATCTAACTTTGAAAAGCCTCAGTTTTTGGTCTATTGAATGGGAATGAAATGTATACCTACTGCAAAAGGTACAGAATGAAATGAGACAAACACATTAGGTGTAAGTCATAGCGGCCAGCATAGAGTAGCTGCTCAACACATGGCACCATATTGCTGTGGGTTGGTTCATTCGGCAAATGATGGTTGAGTGCTTCTATAGCAGTCATAGACTTAGACAGAAGAGAACTAGGTAGGCCCTGCTGTAAAGAAGCTCAGCAGGTGAACTGATAATGCAAGGTGAGTAGCACCAAGGCCAGGCACATAACGTTTGAGCACAGTGCTCTGCAGTTGAGAAGACTGGAAAGAGAATGTTCAAGTCAGAGAAAATGTGCTTATGCCATTTACTCATCTTGCTACCTATAGAAAGGAATAATGGTTTTCTCTTTCCTTATCTCTTGGAGATGATTTTATAGACATAAATAAGAATTGAAAAGTACAAGACACTCTAAAAGCCAGTAAGACAAAGACAGGGGTCACGATGATGTGAGTAGAACAATCCCAGGGAACTTGGAGTTTGAGAAAATCATACTTCTGCTTCTCACATTACCAGAGTTTGAGATTTATGCTGTGTGTTCAAATTCCCAACTTCCCAGTGTGACAGGTTTTCCACAGCAACACCCTCAATGGCACATACACTTACAAATGGGAAGTTGAAAAATTATAGGGGGAAAGTGGCACAGAAGAAACCCCTGTCTCTCCTTGGGATCTCCCCACTGTGGAAGAGGCTCCAGGCACTCCCAGGGAGCCCAGGATCACAGAGAACAAGAAGCCCAACACAGTCTATGCAGCCCCCATGACTCTGCTCTGAATCACAAGTTTGATCATGAATAGCCTTGAATTTGTTTTGAAAAAAATTCCTTATTTTTTGTATTGTCTGTTAAAACTTCCATGCCCATTTATGCCTGTCTGGAAGAGAAAAAGGAGATTTGTTTATAAATGAACTATAGAAACATATAATTGTCTTACTATTTCATTCACTTAGTCCTTGGCAAAGGACTCAAAAATTCATACTTTCAAATCCTAAATGCTAATATCGTAGGATGTGGCCAACTACATTTAGAGACAGTGTCTTTAAAGACATAATTAAATTAAATTGGTACCATTTGGGTGGACCCAAACCCAATATGACCTATGTTCCTACAAGAAAAGGAAATTGGTGCTGACATATAGAGATGAGAGGTAATGTGAAGACAAATGAAAAGACAGCCATCCAAGACCCAAGGAAGAAGCTTCAGGAGAACCAAGCCTTGCTGACACTTTTCTCTCATACTTCCATGCTCCAGCGCTGTGAAAAAATAAACTTTTTGTCCTGTAAATACTGTGGTACTTTGTTATGGAAGCCCTCGAAGATGAATATGCAGGCCACCATGTGCCAGGGACTTCCTAGGTACTGGAGATACCAGTTAAAGCCAAAGCGTACCGCATCAGAGAACCCACAATATAATGAGGGAGGCCAAACATACAAACTCGGGATGCTTGGCTCAGGGGTGGAGCACTGGGCCCTACCAAAGAGCATGGCTCGAGACCCGAGTCCCAGCCGGTAGCTGAGCCTGCGCGCCCGCTGCGGGTAAGCTCCCTGTGCCCCTCTGCCCCGCCTCTCCGTTCCTGCGACTAACTTCCTGTTCCAGCCCAGACCCGAGTCCAGAGCCCGCGCGTCCGCGGGTCAGGATCCTTGGCCCGCCTTCGCCTCCCCCGCTCCCCCCCCCCCCTTTTTTTCCTTTTTTTTTTTTTGAACACCTCCAGCCCAAACTCTACCACTGAACCCATCAAACATCTTGTCTGGCAACCGATCTAGTCCATGAGCCTACCAGGACTACTCAATCCCAAAGCTCCACCTCCACCTATAGACCACAACCGCCGGGATACACAGAAGCTAGCAGCGAGAGCTCCAGCACAGAGTCAGGAACCTCTGTAGAGGAACCAGCTTGGAGTCTCCAGACCAAACGCCCATAGACACAGCATAACGCCACCAAAGGACAAAGTCCGCTTCCATACAAAATGATAACCACAAGGAGTAAGATGCAATCTCAGGGTCCGTGCCCATCTAAACCAAATACAGAAGACACTATCATGGAAGAAAATAGGAACCATACAGATGAAAGCTCTGAATTGGTAGCATCTGAGGCAGACACACAAGTGCAGAAACTTATAGAGCAACTGAGATCAGAGATAACATCTGAAGTAAAAAAAAAGAAATGCATGAAGTGGAAAAACGTATAGAGGACATTAGAGCAGAAATAATATCTAAAGTTGACAAAGACATGCCTAAATCAATAGCATCCGAAGTAGGGGAACAACTACACAAAAGTAGAAAGGAGAACAGAACAGAAATAATCTCTGTATTAGAGAGAGAAAAGATAACCATAATGACAGACTTCAATACTATTAAAGAAGACATCGATTAAAAAAAAAAAAAAAATTAGAGGAGAATAGAAAAATGATGGACTCGCCCAGCCCAGCCCAAACCCCACCGCTGGGAGCTGAGCCTGCGCACCCGCCACGGGTAAGCCCCTGCGCCCCTCTGCCCCGCCTCTGCGTTCCCGCGACTAACTTCCTGTCCCAGCCCAGCCCAAACCCCACCGCTGGGAGCTGAGCCCGCGCGCCG
>PVJA010028545.1:9967-27608 GCA_004027025.1 Myocastor coypus | reverse complement strand
AAAAAAAAAAAAAAAAAAAAAAAAAAAAAAAAAAAAAAAAAAAAAAAAAAAAAAAAAAAAAAAAAGAGGCTTGCATCTCAAGGATATGGTCATCCACACCAGTATTCCCTAAATTTATTTATGCTTCTTTTCTTTCAGGCCTATCATATTCAAAATTCCTCAAAGATATTTTAAGTCCATAAATTCACTTAGTTGATAAAAGGCCAAAAAACTGGCCTTAGTATGAAAGGAAAAAAATCAAGAGAGCAACGACTGTTTTTAGACAAAATATCTTAGAAAAAATGGTAAGCCTCATGCTTTTCATCTGTAAAGTGGACCATTATCTTTCTGTGGTGGGCCATCATCTTCTAATCCCACCATTACTACCACTAAAAACACAAATGTTCCCAACTGTACCCTGAAGCCTGACTCCCTCTCTTGAGGAACCACACTGCCATTCTTTGTGTGCTTTTACATTTCTGCCTAGTCACTGCCTTTATACCTTCTTTAAAAAAAAAAAGGAAGGGGAGGCAGCATCATTTTCCTGCTTCTAATATAGTAGCGGACCTTGCCTTCGATAACCAACAAGTACTCAGCATCACAAAAAGAGTTGCCATCAAACATCCAGGGACTCCTGGTGGGAAGAAACAATAGTTACCTGAAAAGTAGTCAAGAGGAAAACTAACAAGCCTGACCAAGTCAGGCTCAATTTTCATGTTACTGGAAATTCAAAAGAATATGTTAAACATTTTATCATGACTGATACAAGGATGCAATTGCCAAAATTGAGACTGTGGGAAACTACACAGGACAAACAATCTGTTCTCCTTAATAAATAGTTTACCAGGAAAAAGAAAAACTATTTATGAGAGATGGTAGAAGAGCAATATAGTCACTGATAAGATCCACCCTGATGCACAGACCTTTTCTTGATCCTAATTCAAATAAATCTCAAAAATGATGGTACTTAAATAAGTAAAGTTCTTTAGCACCGGCTGGATTTTTATAATAAGAATTACATTAAGTACCCTTATGGCTTGTGTCTAGATGTCTCACCAAAGCCTCATGCAGTCATAAGTGAGATTTTTTCAGAGGTGGCTGGGTTTAGAGTATGTGATGCTGAGATTAAGGTTGTGTGAGGGCTGGAGTGATAGCTTGGTAGTCTAAGCGCCTGCCTGGCAAGTGCAAGGACCTGAGTTCAATCCCTGGTACTGCATGCTGTGTTGACCCCAAAACTCTAGGTGCCCCATGCTGTCTACCAAAACAGGGCATGGTGGGCCATGCCTGTAATCCTAGCACTTGGGAGTCTAAGATAGGAGAATCACTACAAGTCTGAGCTGCATAGCAATACCTTATACCAAGTAAATAAATAAATAAAAGATTAAAAAAGAAAAAAGGGTGAGTAATTACTAAATCAGCCCACTGATTGGTTCAGCACCAACCCCAACCAGGTAGCCTAGACAGAATAGAAAAGGGGTGGAGAGAAGCTTCTATGTTTGCTTGTTGCTGGTTGCTTGCTCTTGCTCTCTGCTGCCCACCGTGAGCTGTTTCTCCTCTGAAATGCCCCTCTGCCACGCCCCCCGGCCCACTATGAACTGAAACCTCTGCACACTGTGAGCTAGATAAGCCTTTTCTCCTTTAACTTTGGATGTCAGTTGTTTTGTCTCACCAACAAGAAAAATAACTAAAACAAAAATTGCACTGACAAACACATTGTTTTAAAATATGATAATGATAAATACCATTATAGTTTAGATCTAAAAAGTTCCCCAGTAGAAACAAAGAAAATGCCCTCCAAAGATCTCATACATTCAGAGAGACTTTTTGGAAGATGACTGGGTTGTGAAGAGTCTGACTTCATCATAGGTCAATTTATTCATGACACAGCTTGGTGACACTCTAAGGAGGTGATGAAAACTCAGGTGGGCCTCACTGAAAGGAGTGGGTCATGGATGTGGGGACTTGTGGACCATGTCTGGTTCCCCAGTACCTCTCTTGGGCTTTCTTTTCTCCTACTCTGGACCAAAACCTCTGTAAGCTGAAATAAATCTTCCTTTAAGCTGGTTTGTTCATTCACTTTGTCACAGTAACAGTAATGTTATCAACGCCAATACATAGCTACTAAAATATTTGCAGATGAAATGATGTGCTGTTTCAAGATTACATGTGTTGTACACAGATATAAAAGAAATGAGATTGGTTGCAAGTTGATAATTGTGGAACTGGGTGATGGGGAATCAGGTTCAGTATATGACTCTGAAACTTTTGTGCTCCTGAGATTTTTCCATAATCAAAAATTTTTTTGACATTGTACTCATGGTGGTACAGTTCTTACCTAGTATGCATGAAGCTCTGAGTTTAATTCCCCAGCACCACACACAAAAAAAGGAAAATACAGATATAAAAAATTCAGAAAAATCAGTTTTAATACTTGGCTCCCCGTGAAACACTGTTCTAGTCCTTGCAGCCCCTCAAAACCCCCCTAGTTCCCCAGATTTCAGTGTGGCCCATCTGCCTACAAGAGTGTTATGCACTCAGAGCCTACTTGACCTTGAAAATTCTTTATACTTCCCATAAAAGAGGTAAACAAGGTGTTGTGTGTATATCTGGTGGAGCAATTATATACACTAGTATGTGAGTGACATTTAGATAATACTTTGTAATACACACTCTACTTGTTTTGCCTGAGCTTCAATTTTTCTTGATTTTTATCCTTATGTTACAGCCACTTGTTACTTTCACTTTGTTAGTCGTGAACCCTAGAACCTCATTTCTATCTGCCCTAATCGCCTCATAAATTCATGGAGCCTCATGACTTTAAGTGATGTCTATAAATTTACAAGTCCCCAGATCAGTCCCAAACTCCAAACTCTTTTGGCCACCTGCTTATCTAACGCCCATTTGGACAGCCAGCAGGCTCAAGAATCACCAGACCTGTAACAGAAATTCAATTTCTGCACTTTCCCCCCTCGCGCCTCGGCTATATTACTTTCTACCAGTGCCACCAGCTGGTAAAGTGGAAACCTTTGCAGTCAGCCTTACTGCTTCCTTTTTTTTTTGTCTTTTTGAGCCAGGGTCTCGCTGTACAGTTCTGGCTGGCCTTGAGCTCACTTTTGTGACCCAGGCTGGTCTCGAACTCACACTGATCCTCCTGCCTCAGCCTCCCAAGTGCTGGGATTACAGGCGTAAGCCACCACGCCCGGCTCCTTACTGCTTCTTTTCCTCTCACATTGCATCTTCAATCTGTCTCCCTTTGAAAAAGATCCACAATCCGCTCACCTCTGACCACTTCCACTGCTGCCTTATAAGGATGAGAAGACAGTGGCTCTTGCCTGGATATTCTGAGTAGTTTTCCAGCTGTCTCCTGGCAGCCAGCTTGCACTCAAGAGTAGCCGGCTTCTTAGTTCACATCCAGAACCAGCTCAGGTCCTGAGGTCTCCTTCCCCTCTCCCTATCTGCCCCTGCTGTGCACCTCAGTCAAAGCCAGTGGTCAGAGAGGGCTCATAAAGCCCGCTGCACTGAGCAGAGCTGCTCCCCTCCACCCACCCCTCTCACCAGGCTGCTCAGTCTGCTTTGTTTCTCTGATAGTTCAGCACCCCAGACTCCACTGTGGCTCCCTGCACACCTCCACCAGATGTGGGGTGCTGGAGTCTCCTGGAGATGACTTCTAGTTTCTTTTTGTCCTGAAAAAAAGAATTGACCAAGACAAGCACAAATGATAATGAAGTTTTATTAAAAATGGGAAAAGAAACAGGCTTTGCAGAGTGAATTTGGGCCAAGCAGGAAAAGCAGTACACCCTACAGCATGAGGGCAACCACTGCAAGAGAGAACACAGTGGCAACAAGTCAATGTGGAGGCTAGGGATGTAGCTCAGTGGCATAAATGCCTTCCTGGCAAGTGCAAGGTCCCCCGTTCAATCCCAGGTACCATAAGGAAAAACAAAACAAAACAAAAAACAACCAAGAAGAAGAAAGTCAGTGTGGGTGATCTAGGGCATCCTATGAAAGGCCTGATCAAGTTCTAGCAAGAAGTCCACATGTGGGGCTTTGGGAGCGGCTCTGAGCCTGTGCCCTGCGTCTCACTAGATAGTTCAGGCTGGCCTTGAACTTACTACATAGCCCAGGCTGGCTTTGAACTTGAGGCAGTCCTCCTGCTTCAGTCTCTGGAGTGCTGGGATTACAGGTGTGTGCCACCATACCTGGCTAGTGAGGAGATTTTATAATTGACAGGTCACACCCACTTCCCCAGCCATCTTCACCATGCCCTAATCTCCTGGGTCACTAAGACCTCTATCTTCTTTACCTCCATGCTACAGGTCCCCTTATGATGAACTCCTACTGTGTGCTTGCTGTGAGTACCCATGTGCCGTGCCCACATGTGCACGTTCTCTCCCATGTACTTGGCCTTATCTTTCCTCTGACACTAGAGCTGCTATGCTATTCTCTCTGTCTCCCTCTCTCCTTCCCAACTTTCCTTCCTTCCTCCCTCCCTCCCTCTCTCTCTCTTCTAAATGGGAGATTGAACCCAAGCTCTTTACAATGACTTACATTCCCAGTGTATTTTATTTTTGAGACAAAACAAGAGTCGTGCTATGTCACTAAGTTGCCCAGGCTGGGCTTGAACTCTTGATCCCCATGCCTCTGCCTCCAGAGAGCTGGGATGACAGGCGTGTGCTGCACACACAGTGTATGTATTTATTATCTGATTTCTGTCCTGCAGTGTAAAATCTCTAAGAATAGGAATTTTGTATTTTTCTACTGCTGTATTCCTACTACTCAAAATAGTGCTTAACACATGGAGAAAACCCAAAAATAGTCATTGAACTGCTAAATCAGAGAAGGAAGAGGAAGATGGCTGTGAAGATTCTAAACATTACAGAGAGCCAGTGGACCCCAGCAGGAAGTGGCAAGGCAGGGAATGGGATGGGCTCTGCTGACCTGCAGCCTAACACTGCTATAATGTCTGAGGTCTACCAAAGAGAGGCTCCTGTCGCCAGGAACAGAGGTTCCCAGCCCAGCAACCCAGTAGGCCTGGATCGAATCCACAACCACACCAGTGAGGAAGAAGTGAGCTTCCTCCTTGAGCATTGCCTCCACCATGGCTTTGTGAGAAACCCAGAGCCAGGGCATGCACGTAAGCTGTCACGACTCTTGTCCCACACAAACCACGAGAGTGTGAATATTTTGCCCCAAGTTCCGAGGTAACTGGTTGCATAGCAACAGTTAAAGAAGGACAGTTTGCTCTAGGGACTGAGCCATACTTTCTCTTTCCTTCTTTCTTTTCTTTTTTATTGTTGTTGTTGTTATTATTATTGCTTGGCTCTTTCTTGATGTAAAGGCTTGCTATGTCACCCAGGCTGGCTCCAAACTTGAGGCCATCCTCCTGCCTCAGGCTCCCAAGTGCTGGCATCACAGGCACGTGCCACCACGCCCTGTCTGTATCATACATTTCTTGAAAGCTGTAAGTGCTTATTTAGGATCTGTCAAATGAACATGCTTTAAATGTCTGAATGACTTAAGAGTTTTTCATCTTTTTCTGCGTCTGCACATATTTTAAGGGGAGGTTGAGACATACTTCCCAGATGGCTGCTGGGCAGATGCTCTGTTCCAACTGGCCTCCGGGTCCTGTCTGCTCTGGTTGTTTCCTAAATACAGAATTGCTTCCTACCCTGGGTCAGACACATGTTTCAGAGTTCTCCTCTAAAGGATGCAGAGTGGGGAATTTTCTGGAGTGCTCAGCCCACCACCCACAGAGCCATCAGCCTGAATCTCAGGGGCCGGGCATCTGAGTTTCCCCTGTGCACATTGACACGGGCCATACCTACTTTGAGACAGCAAAAGCTTCTCATCGGAAAGCAGGGCTGAGCCTCAAAGTAAGAATTCTTCCTTGTGCCAGCCAGAGACTCAGGGAGTACTGCCCAGCTCTGTCAACTAATTTGGTCAGGGCCAGGCCACAGGGAGGGCTAGCAAGCACGGGTGTAGCTCTCCCTCTTGAAAGCAAGCTTCTTCAGAGTGGGTAATGTGAGAACGCAGAGGAAAGGTGATCAGGTGAGAATCTTTTCATCAAATCCCATTCTGTATTCCAGGAAAGACTTTTTGCTGTCAGTGGGGTGTGTCCCAGGGCCCTGAGGACAGGAAGGATGCAGTGTCTCTTTTTGCTCAAATTTGTATGCTTCTCTAGCAGATGACTGCCATCATTGCCACAGTTGGACAGGCTAAATTCTTGTTTTTTTTTTTTTTTTAAATGACAGAGTGTTGCAATACAGCTCAGGCTGGCCTCAAACCAGGTAATTCTCCTGCCTCAGGTCCCAATTGCTGAGATTATAGGTACATGCCACCATGCCTAGTTGAATATATTTTTTTTCTGGCTCAATTTTTTGAGATACAAAAGGAAAAATAGAATAAGCCAGACACGGTGATGTAAACCTATAATCTCAGCACTCAAGAGGCTGAGGCAGAAAGATTGTTATGAATTTTAGGCCAGCCTTCGCTACAGAGTAAGTTCAAGGCTAGCCTGAACTTCATAGAGAACCCTGTCTCAAAGTCTCAAACACACACACACACACACACACACACACACACACACACACACAGAGTATGGAGTGTCTCAGGTCTGGCTGCACATTCAAATGACTCAGTTTATTTTAAAAAGCACCCATAGAGCTAGGAATGTGTACAGTGCTTGCCCAGCATGAAAGACCTTGTGTTGGATCCATAGTACCTCCAAAAGATAAAAATTAAGAAATGCTCGTGCCTGCTCCTGGTAGCCTGCAGCTCTAAGGCATAACTGTGGAGCAGGTGGTCACCTGTCCTGGACAGTGCTTGGTACCGGATGTGCATGCAGTGGCGATGGCAGCTCCAGAGCACTCTAGACCAGGCTGGCCTCAGCTCAAAGAGCAAAAGAGCCTTTATCAGGCTTCCTATGTGCACCAGAAGGACCATTGAGTTGGAAACTTCAAAAGCAAATTTCTAAAGTTCAAGCCACTTTTCCTGTGGCTAGAAACCTTTCAAATACTCAAAGCAAGCCTTTTTGTTCCAAAGCAGCTTTGAGGTTCCAAATGTAAAGCAGACAGGCTGGGTCACCCTATAGAGGGAACATTTGAAATTCCTGGAGAGTGCAACAGAATTTCAAAGGATCCTAACGATAGGTACAGGCCCACTGATGTCTAGAGCAGGCAGGCAGTGAGGCCTAACAGGATCACGGTCACTAAACACCTCTGGACCCTCTGCCTTCAGAGCAATAGGCAACTGTGAACTTGGAAGGTTGGCCTCCCACCCCACAAAGGGATTCTGTCTAGAACATCCCTGTTGGAGGCCTGGCTGATCTCTGCTGGGATCATTTTAGTAAAGAGGCCTTGCTGTTTTCCTAGAACAGTCTGCACCACTTTAGTATAACTGGGTTAGTGTAGGAAAGGAGCCCTTGAGGCTGGGCTGGCAATAGGGCTCCTGTCTCTGCTGCTGCTTCTTCCTGAGCTGAGGCACCTGGACAACCACACACCCACCCCTCTCCCCACCCCCTCAGGCCTCTCTTCTCTGACCTGTAGCCTTGTTTCCTTCCACTGTAAGATGCTTTTCCAGAGTCTTTGCCTCCTGGTCTTTCCCTCCAATCTGTCGGCATGCTTCTTATAATCTGATACCCTGAAGCCAGCACTGGGTATGAAATATCAGATGCATCCAGCAGTGCAGGGGCAAAATTCAGACACAGAAGCACCTGGGCTTCTCCGTGATTATAAGGCAGGCCAGGCAGGCCAGGTCAGCATGGGGACAGCAAAGGAAAGTCTGTTTCTCTGTCAAAGTCATTGCAGAAGTCTCTCTGGATGACCATACCCCTGTGTCTTCTAATGTAAGATTAAACAAAAGTGCTACTCCATCGCTTCAGTGCGTTTGCTACTTTAACTTTCCATAGGAAACATCTCCAAGAGGTCTGATAGGATGGGAAGAAAGAGGTCACGGGAGAAAAAAAAAAAAGTCCAGTGAACAAATGCTCCCTGTGCTCTCGGCAGGAACAGCCCGATTGGCCTCTTTGGGTATAGAACAAAAGTGATAAGGTTGAGGTGGGAAGATCATGAGCTCAAGGCCAGCCTGAGCAACTTAATGAGACCCTATCTCAAAATAAAATTTTAAAAACCATGGATATAACAAAAGGGCAAAGTGCCAACCAGAGGCCCTCAGTTTGCTCCTCAGTGCTAAAAAAGAGCTTTACCTTTTGCAAGGTGAGCTATCATGGAGAGCAGCTATCTGAGGTGAGGAGAAAAGCTGCCCCTATGTCCTCTGTCAGAGCGGGAAAGAGCAGTGGCCAGGAGGTATCATCTCCTTACCCTGCTCTACAGGACCCCAACAGTCAGGACCTGCGACCTGGAGACAGCAGCTGTGTTGTGAGGGTATCTGTGAGACCAGGACAGTGGTTGAGGGAAATAGCCCAGGGCCAACATGTCAAACAGCCAGGCATGGGGACCATTCCAGAAGAGGCCACTTCTGCCGAATCTGTGTGGCCATAGCCATCAACCTTCTCTGTCACCTGGTCTCCCATACAGCACCACACATGATGACTTTGCAGCAAAAGGCTTCCTGATATATGAGAGGCTGATGGCCGATGAGGCAAAATCTGAGCTCCTGTTTCTCCTGGTTTCACTATCGCCTCTGAAACAACCTCCTGCAAGGCAAGGCACCGATGAGAAACATATACACTGGGCAGGAGTGGGCCGGTGGTGAGGGGAGGTGGCTTTGTTCCCTTGGTCTGAATGTCTGAATGCTCAAGTTTGCTTGGCATTGAAAATGCTGCACAATGTGATGGCAACTGGGAACAAATATGCACAGAGAACTGTGACACGGATATGGTATTTTTCTAAAACAAACACACAAACCCTTATTATGTAACTTTCCCCCTTCTTTTAGAGGTACTAAAAGAAGTACGCGCCAATGCAGCCATCCCATCAGTGTTGCCATTTCTTTGAGCTGGAGGAAGTCAACGGTCAGCCTGGGCAGATCACTGAAAGCTCCTCTCACAGTTCACACAGAAGACCTCCTTGCTGCCTAGTAAATAAAATCCACATCCCAGGAAAATTGGGGAGTAAACAGCATTCAGGTTTTAGAGCAGAAGAAGCAGGTTTAAGAATGTAACCTGCTGAAATGAGTGTCAGCCTGTAAGGAATTGCCCTGCTTGGAGAGGAATTTAAATGTGCTGAACACATGCAGCTCTCCAGAGCCACAGAGGATGGCATGTGTTCATTCATTCATGCACGCACTTATTTAACAAATATTAGCTGAGGATAACTCTGTGTCCATAACCTCGTTTGGCTTTCCAGTTGGAAGTAGCTCCCCACAATTGAAGGAGGGAGATGTTGCCTGTTCATGGACTTGCTCAGCAGAAGCAGGAGGGCCTCAGGCAACTGCAGGCCAGTCAGACAGATGTGGCTTCTCCCAGATTTCATGAGCTCCTCATAGCCTTGACATTTGTATACACTGTTTACCAAGGCAGGAGAGCTTACCTTCATGTCATGACTGGGCCTCATGAACCCAGGTTTGCTGAAGTTTCTATTCTTTACCAGAAAATGCCTCTAGATCTTGACTGGTTATCTCCTTTTTTTTTTTTTTTTTTTTTTTTTTTGCTTCAGGAAAAATTTCTTATCCTCTCCAGCATCTGATCTTTCTCCTTTCTCATATTTTATTGATTCCACAAATATATCTACTTCCTCTCTAAATTACCTCTCTGTTCACTGCTCCTCAAATTACTGGGAGTGTCTCTGTTTATTTCCAGTGGCCTTCTCAGATGGCCTCCATCATCTCCCTGCAGACTCTTCATGTCCATCCCAAAGTGACCAATAACCTCTACTGGAGAGAGTTACAGCCCCACATCTGCCGTCTTCCTCCCCACTAATGTACCTTTGTGACTGCCCATCTGGCTGAAAACTGCTTTTCTCAGGCTCCCTTGCAGCTAGGTGTTGCCATCTTAACTTTTGGGCCATTTCCTAAAAAGGAAAGGACACGTCATACACTTCCACTTTCACCTTCACACTGGGAAGAGAATAAGAAGAGTCACTTTATATCTGAGATGGAAATGTCATGCCAAAGACAGCAGGCTAGCCGGGCGTGGTAGCGCATGCCTGTAATCCCAGCATTCAGGAGGCTGAGGCAGGAGGATCGGTGCAAGTTCGAGACCAGCCTGGGCTACGGAAGTGAGCTCAAGGCCAGCCTGAACTGAATAGCGAGACCCTGTCTCAAAAAGACAAAAAAAAAAAAAAAAAGACAGCAGGCTACAAGGAGCTCAACAGCATGGCTCTGTTGTGTTGGTCGTGGACTCCTGTGTGAGGGAAATACATATCTGAAAGTTATGTTGGTCTTTGTTACAGTAACCAAAGCTGTATCTGTGTAGAATAACAAATCTTCAGCAACAACCAGTTCCAGTTCTGGCAGCAACTTTTGGTAGGGCCTGCTGTCCCCATCTCCCTGCAGCACTGGACTCAGGGTGTCCTGCACTTCCTCCACACCCTTGGTAGTGCACACACCCCATTCCCTTCTACCTCTCTGCTGCTCCTTCTTGGTCTCCTTCAGCTAGCTCCCTGCTCCACCCTCGTGTGACCATGGCCACCAACTGTCCCTTCCTACCACGTACCCTGTTCTGGCACAATCATCACCATTTAGCATTTCTTTTTGCTTGATTGCTTGTTTTTTTATTTTTGTTTTCTCAGTGGTACTGGGGACTATTTTGTTTTTGGTGCTATTGTTGCTGTTTTGCCCAGGCTGACTTTGAACTCGGGGAGATCCTCTTTTCTCAGCCACCCAAGTACTGGTTTATAGGTGTATGCCACCATACCCAATTTGGTACTGGAGATTAAACCCAGAGTCTTCATTCTAAGCTATATTTCCATCTGTGTGTGTGTGTGTGTGTGTGTGTGTCTGTGTGTGTGTGCTTTTGAGAATGAGTCTTACTATGTAGGTCGGGCTGGCTTTGAGCTCACTTTGTAGCTAAGGCTAGCCTTAGACTGACAACCATCCTTCTGCCTCAGTCTCCCAAGTGCTGGGATTATGGTCATGTACCATCATAGCTTTCCCATCCCTTCTCTATTTTTATTTTTTTTTATTTGAAGACAAGGTCTAATTAACTCTCTGAGTTGCCCATACCAAGCTTGAATTTGCAGTCCTCCTGCCTCAGCATCCCTGAGCACTGATACTCAGGCTTGTGCCACCATGTCCAGCCCCTGCTCAAAGCTGAAGTCCTTTTTTCAGACTGTGTTAACACCAGCCAGCTTATGAGAAGTGTGATTTCTTACCACATGGTGTGGTCTGGTGGTTAAAAGCCCTCTTGATCTGCAGCTCCGCCACCTTCTTGCTGTAGGACCTTGGGCAAGTAACACAACTTCTTGCTGCCTCAGTCTCCTCATCTACAGAAGGTGGTGTGGAGATCAAGTGGGTGATGTGAGGCACTCTGAGCAGAGGCCGGCACGTAGAGCTCAGGATCTGCTCTCACTGAGTTGTACTCACAGTGAGGACCCAGGTCATCAGTCTCAGCCGCAGCTGGCCCAGCATCACCTCAGAGTCACAGCCACATCACTGTGCGCTGGTGGCCAGGAACATGACCTGGTGTGTCTGCAGCTTGGGTCCCTGCACCCTTCCTGACCTCTCTCTTATGTCAATTATTTCTGGACCCTAAGCCTCATTCTGACCTTTCATTTCAACATTGCCCCTTTGTTTTATTGTTTTGTTTGGTTTTTGCAAAGACAGCATCCCCTTAGGTAGTCCGGCCTGGCCTCAAAGTCATAGAAGTCTTGCCCTGCCTCCCGAGTGCTATGATTACAGGCATGCACCACTATGACTGGCCTGGCATTGCCTTTTAAACCACCCATGGCTATGGGCACCACAGGTCTCCTCGGGTGGGTCTGCATGGCTGGCAGAGTGATAACTGCTCCAGCTACTGAGGACTTTGAACGGGAAGTTTCTCTGCCTTTCCCCTCAATGACCATGCCACAGTCTTACACAGCTTAGCAGGGACAGAGCTCTGGCTGTACAACCAGACCAAACCCAATTAAAATCCAGAATACCCAAATAACACTGGGAAAATTGCTGACTGGCTTAGGGTCTCATAACACACATCTAAGTGGCATTAGATAAGTGTTGAGCCAGGTATGGTGGTATCACCTGTAATTCCAGATTCTGGGGAGGCTGAAGCAGGAGAGCAACAAATTTGAACTTAGTGACTACTATAGTTTATGTCTAGTTGTCCCCCCAAAGCCTCATGCAGTCACTGGGATTATGTGTTTTAGTACTGATCTAGAGTTTGAGACTTGATCCATGATCCCTAAGATTATGTGTTTTAAGTACTTCTGGGATTACAGGTGTAGCCTAAGGCGGAGAGCCTGAATGTAATATAAAGAGAGACAGAGAGAGACAGACCCAAGCTGTTGTTCTCTGCTTCCCTGGTTGGTCGGTTGCCTCTGTTACCGTTTTGTTACTGTTCTGCTACCATGAACTGGATGCTCTCTGCTCTGTTCCACTCAGCCTTGGGCTAGCTGAATATGGACTGAAACCTCCAGTAACTATGAGCTAAATAAACCTTTCCTTCCTTCATTTTGAGTGTTGGGTATTTGTCCCAGCAACGTGTTCTCGAAACCCCACCTCAAAATAAAAAGTACAAAGACCTGGAGAAGTAGCTCGGTGCAAAGGCCCTGGAGTCAGTCCCCAATACCCAACACTGAAAAGAAAAATAAAATAAAATTAGATATACTTAGATAACGTATGCAGAGAAATTAGCATGTAGGAAACATTCAGTAAGTAATTTTTTTTTCTTATTTTAAAACTTATAGCTGTGAACAGGGGCATGTGCCTGTAATCCAAGCATTCTGGGAAGCTGAAATAGGAGGATTACAAGTTTGAACCAAGCAAGAGCAATTAAAAAAGATCTGTCTCAAAATTAAATAATGAATTGTGGATGCAGCTCAATGTTAAGGCTTTGCATTCACTGTCCAGTGACAGCCAGCCAGCCAGACAGACAGACACAGACAGACAGACAGACAGACAGACAGACACACACACACACACACACACACACACGGAGTTGTTTTTTCTATTTACTTTCATTTATATTTTGAATTTATTTTTCTGTGACATTGATATGACAGCCTGAAGGTTTCAGCTTGCTGGTAGCTCACCTTCACAAGTCTGCCAGCCAGTGCAAGGCAAAATATAAAAATTAGCAATGAGTTTGCATCAGACAAGTTCTAGAAAGTGCCGAAGTGGCTTTTAAGAAAGCTGAACTCATCTTTCTGTAATCAGGCTTTTTTGGACAGATAGGATGGGCAGTCTTTCATCTGGCTCTGCACAGAGCCAGCACACAGAGAGCTTGGTCTCTCGCTCTCTCTCTCTCCCCCACACCCCATGAGTACATGGCTGCCCTGTAGCTCTCGTCTGTTAAGCTTCTAGTCTTCTATTTATTGGCTTAGTTTTAGTTTTTGTTTTAGTTTTGAGACAAATCTCACTAGGTAGTTCAGGCTCAACTTGAATGCACTGTGCAACCCAGGCTAGATTCCTCCTATTTCAGCAAGGATCCTAATGCGGTCCTCCTACCTCGGCCCCCCAAGGGCTGGGATTGCAGGTATGCCCTATCATACCTGGCTCACCTTCTAAAGTCTTGTAGATGCAAGGTGGAGGAATGAGTAGCGATCTACACCCTGTGTGGCCCGTGCAGACAATCAACCCTAGGTGAGAACAAGATCACTCCCTTAATTAAAAAAAAAAAAAAAAAAAAAAAAAAAAAAAAAGCTGGCTCCCCCAGTGCAGCAGTGGAGTGGCATCCAAGCACTGCGTGGGTTATGCTTACTCTACAACGTGGCCAGCTGGGCTAGGGAGGGGTGTGCAGTAAAGCGTGTGCAAGGCACCAATGCAACTGTAACCCTCAGGTCCCCGCGTGTGACATCCCCACTGACCACTGTCTTCTGTCCTGCGTTATGCCCAGGCCCTCACCACCAGTGGGAAGCATGAGGGAGGGGACAACGTGAATGGTCACCACACTTGTCCCCAGGTCCTGGCTTCCACCTGCTCTTGGAAATGCTTTCCGAGAAACTGAACAGTGAAGAGAAGGAAGACCCACAAGTCTATGTGGTGAGATGCCGAAAGTACAACCTAATCTGGGCCAAGTGTAGCCCACAGGATCCTAAAAATGAGATCGTGGGCACTGTCAGCCCCTAATTACACAGCAAACTGACGCAGACGCTGCCTGCCGCCTGAGCACACAGGCCGAGAGAAGCTGGATGCACCCGTCAGAGGACTGGCCCAAAGAAAGGATCCCCTGAGCTCTGATGCCCAGGGGGAGTGGCGCCTTCTCCCCCATGTGCTGAGGTCCCTTGTGAGATTTACAGCGATCAGAAGGCCTATATGCTATAAAATGATAAGAGCCTAACATTGCTAGGTATGAGAGGAAGTACAAATTGAAAACACAGTAAGAGCAGATGCAAGCTGGACCTGGTGGCATCTGCCTGTAATCCCAGCACTAGGGAAGCTCAGGCAGGAGGATTGCTGCAAGTTCAAGCCCAGCCTGGACTATACAGAGTGAGTTCAAGGATATTGTGAATTACACAGTTTCTCCCTGTCTCAATGAGAGAAAGAATGAAGAAAGCAAGAGCAAGTGTGATAAGGCAGCAGGAGGCTTTTGAGTTGGTCCTTAAAGACTCAACTTGGGTGACATAGTGAAACCCTGTGTGGAAACAAAACTAAATCAGAAACAAAAACTGTGAAAGATGCCACTACCTGTCTTCCAGAATGTCTCAGATTAAAATGTGGAACAAGACTAAAAAGAAACACCAAAGTGCTGAAGAGAATTTAGATCAACAGCACAGCAATGCAGGGTGACAGTCCCTTTGGAAACAGTTGAACAGTTTGTTACACAATTTGCAACCTGCTTCCTGACAGATAAAGCAAAAGCCCAAACAATGAAGTGTGAATTGGGTAGCAAAGAGCAGAGACTGATGCAAGCAACCAGGGTGAATCACAGCAGCGTTATGTAAGAGAAAGGAACTGGGCTCACACAGCCACGTGGTCTGTGATTCTATTTACATGCCCTTTAGAAAAAAGACAAAAATGACAGGGACAGAGAACAAACCACTGGTTGCTTGTGGCTGGCCACTCAGCCACTGAGGCTACCCCCCAGCCTGGAAGTGTCTCGCTGCTGTTTTCTGTGGTGCTGGGTGCTGAACTCAGGGGCACTCTACCACTGAACTAATTCCCACTCCTTCTAAAATTTTAGCTATAGACAAGGGCTTGCTAAGCTGGCCAGGCTGGCCTTGAACTTCTGAGCCTCTTGTTTTGGCATACTGAGTCCCTGGGATTATAAACCTGTATCACCACACCTAGCTAGATTTTAATTTTTTTTTTTTTTTTTTTTTTAGAAAGGAGCATGAGGAAAATTTGTGGGTCATGATACTGACATCTTGCTTGTGGTAGTGGTTGTCACACAATTGTGTATGTTTGTCAAAAATCTGTGAACTGGGGCCAGGGAGATAGCTCAATGGCATAAGCACTTGCCTGTCAAGCAAAAGATCCTGAATTCAACCCCTGATATAGAAATAATAATGATAACAACAACAATAATAATAATAATAATAATAATAATACTCTCTCTGAACTGTATACTTAAAAAGGATAGAGTTTGCTCTGCATAAAGTATACTTAAATAAACCTGACATTAAAAAACAAAGAGGGCTGGCCAAATAGCTGAGGTAGATGCAGGGGTCAGGAGTTCAATCCCAAGCTTGCTGTGCCAGCCTCACCCTCACGGGGTGCACTGAGATGGCGATTGAGACTGGGCATGGTGGCACACACCTATAATCCCAGTCCTTGCGAGGCTGAAAAACAAGAAGGGTCACGACAAGTCCAATCGTGTAGATCCTGTACTAAAATACATAATAACTAAAAACCCTAACACTGAGCAGTGTAACTTACTGACACCATGCTTGCGAGGCTCTAGGTTTAATGCCCTTTACTCCAAAAAATATAAACACTAGAAACCTTAAGCTATTGTTTTTATTAAGATAGGCCTATCATCTATTTTAACGAGTTAATAGTTATTATTTAATGTCTGTCAGCCACTGTGCTATGCATTTTCTATATACAATGATAATTTTAAATATATAATATGATTTTAAAAGGGGTGATCAAAGTATATGGTGAATATGTAAATAACTTTATTACAGCAAAAGACACACAGCCAGTGATCTTTTTTTAAAAAATTATTTATTTATTTATTTATTTATTTATTTATTTTTATGGCCAGCTCAGCCTGCCCTGGGTACAGGGCTGGCACAGCATGTGGTGCCAGGGATCGATCCACGGTCCCTGACACCGCCTAAGCTTTCCTAAGCAGGTGCTTTAGACCACTGAGCCATCCCGCTGGCCCTTGACAGCCAGCAATCTTGAAAATGCTCTGCCTTGCTTTGAACACATTTGCTCATGGTTCTCGCCACTTCCTGAAGCAGTCCCAGAAGTCCTCCTTCCTGTGTGTCTTTACAAGGTGTTCGGAAATACAGTGAATGCTGCTGCTGCGTGTCATCCCATTAAAAAAGAAAAAGGCTTGTAAAAACATCACAGTGTGGGGCCCAGCAGGATGGCTCAGTGGTCTAAAGCGCCTGCTTAGGAAAGCTTAGGTGGCTGCAGGGACCATGGTTCCATCCCCGGCACCACATGCTGCACCAGCCCTGCCCTCAGGGCAGGCTGAGCTGGCCATAAAAATAAACAAACAAAAGTTCTGAAACAAGAAAAAAATAAAATTAAAACAACAACAACAAAACATCACAGTGTGTACCCATCCACCCTAGTTGAGGAGCTGATCTTGTGTGATTGTGGCTCTTTCTCCACATAAAAACTGACCATGAGAGGAAAGCATTTTGAATTTATGTAGGTCATTAAGGCAGCCATAAGAGTACAGCTCAAGATATGAAAGCAGACTTTCAGAATTGCTTTATTTATTTATGCTACCAGAAATTGAACTTATGACTTTGTGCTTGCCAGGCAGGGTCTATGCCACTAGGCCCTATCCCTGGCCTCAGAACAGCTTTAATGGTAAGTGTGTTAGAAGCCAGGGAAGTTTGTTTTTTTTGTATTGTTGTTTCCTGTGAGACAGGATCTCACTATGTAGGTCAGGCTCATCTTAAGCTCGCTATGTAGCCCAGGCTGGCCTTGAACTCTTGGTGATCCTCCTGCCTCAGCTTCCCAAGTGCTGGGATTACAGGTATGTACCACCATCCTCAGCTTTAAGGGAATTATTTGGACAGGATTAATGACAATATACCTTTGTAAAAAATTTTTAAAATAAGATTTATTGAAAAGCACCTGTACTACCAGTTCATGACAACAGACAAAACCAAAATACATTAGTTATAAGAGTATTACAATATGAATAGTGTTGCCAGGCGTGATGGGGAATGCCTGTAATCCTAGCACTTTGGAGGCTGAAGCGGGAGGATCAATGGGAATTTGAGACTAGCCTGGCCTACAAAAATGAGCCAAAGGCCAGCCTGGACTGCAGAGCAAGACCCTGTCTCAAAAAGACAAAAAAAAAAAAAAAAAAAAAAAAAAAAAAAAAAAAAAAAAAAAAAAAAAAAAAAAAAAAAAAAAAAAAAAAAAAAAAAAAAAAAAAAAAAAAAAAAAAAAAAAAAAAAAAAAAAAAAAAAAAAAA
>PVJA010028544.1:6475-27630 GCA_004027025.1 Myocastor coypus | reverse complement strand
TTTTGTTTGTTTGTTTGTTTGTTTATTTATTTATTTATTGGCGGCACCAAGGTTTGAACTCATGACCTTGCACTTGCCAGGCAGGCACTTGTGCCACGGAGCTATCTCCCAGCTCCTTTAATTCTTTTAAGTTCATTAAATATTCTAGATGTTAGTTCTTTGAGCGGTAGCTGGTAAAAGGGCTTCCCATTCTGTGGGCCGTTTCCCCATCTTTTGTCCCAGTTTGATTTTAGGTTAGCACCTGGTGAGAGACAAGGGATTGGATTCAATTTTTTTTAAATTCATTCATTCATTCATTCATTCATTCATTCATTCATTCATTTATTTATTTTCTTGTTTCAGAACCTTTGTTTGTTTATTCACTCATTTTTATGGCTGGCTCAGCCTGTTCCGAGGGCAGGGCTGGCGCAGCATGTAGTGCCAGGGATCGAACCTTGGTCCTTGAGGCTGCCCAAGCTTTCCCAAGCAGGCGCTTTAGACTGCTGAGCCATCCCGCCAGGCCCCTGGATTCAATTTTTGACATGTTGGAAACCCAATTTTCCCAGCACTATTTTTTGTGGGACCAGGGTTCAAACTCAGGACTTTGCACTTGCCAGGCAGGTACTTGTGCCACAGAACTATCTACCCGGCCCTAGCACTTTTTTTTTTTTTTTTTCTTGTTTCAGAACTTTTGTTTGCTTGTTTATTTATTTTTATTGCTCAGCTCAGCCTGCCCTGAGGGTAGGGCTGGCACAGCACGTGGTGCAGGGGATCAAACCACAGTCCCTGAAGCTGCCTAAGCTTTCCTAAGCAGGCGCTTTAGACCACTGAGGCATCCTGTCAGGCCCCCCTAGCACTTTTTTTAAAGAGGCTGTTTTTTTCCAGTGAAGACACTCAGTTCCTTTGTCTTCTAGTGGTTTCCATCTTCAGTCCTGTTCCACTGATCCTTGATCTGTTTCTTTTCTAGTACCATACTGTTTTTAATCACATAGCTTCATAGGAGGACTTCAAAGTGGGGCCTATGGCTCAGTGGTCTAAAGCGCCTGCTTGGGAAACCTTGGGCGGCTTCAGGGACCGTGGTTCGAAAAAAAATAAATAAATAAAATAAAAAATTCTTAAAGAAAAAAAAAAAAAACAAAGTGGGGCCTGTGATACCCCGTCTTGCCCTTACTGCCCAGAATTGCTTTCCACTTTGTGAGCCTAGCTTCAGATGCATTTTAGGATTGTTTTCTCTAGTTTTGTGAAGTATGCTGTTGGTGTTTTTTTTTTTTTTTTTTTTTTTTTTTTGAGACAGGGTCTCGCTATGCAGTTCAGGCTGGCCTTGAGCTCACTTTTGTAGCCCAGGCTGGTCTCGAACTCATACTGATCCTCCTGCCTCAGCCTCCCGAATGCTGGGATTACAGGCATGTGCCACCATGCCCGGCTCTGTTGGTGTTTTGATTGGGGTTGCATTAAATTTGTATGACAGTTACAGAAGTGTGTATTCACTATATTGGCTTTGGCTATCCAAGAACACAGGGTGTCTTTCTGTTTTCTTTTTTTTTAATGAGCAGAACATATTTATTGAGAGAAAGAAGGCTCCTGTCCAAGAGAGGGACAGGAGGGGTCTTTCTGTTTTCTAATACCCTCTTTGATCTCCTTTTTTGAGCAAGTTTTCAGTATAAATGTCTTTTCACTTTCCTCATTTGCTTGATTTCTAAATATTTCATTTTTCATGCTTGACCTCTCAGTGAATCTGTTACTTGTGTTGGGGATGCTACCAATTTTTTTTTTTTTTTTTTTTTTGTGGGACCAGGGTTCGAACTCACGACCTTGCACTTGCCCAGCAGGCACTTGTGCCTCGGAGCTATCTCCCCAGCCCCAACTACCAATTTTTTTAAAAATGTATTTAGTACAGGGTTGCACTACACTGATGGGACTTGTAGTTCTCTTCCTGTTTTCAGCCATCCACATGCTGGGATTGCATGTATGTGTCACCATTCCCAACTTCAGTCCCTGTCACTGTGTGACCCGGAGGTGGATCCAGCATGGCAAGCAGCAGTGGAACCCTGGTGCCTGCGTCTGCCTAAGCAGGTGCTTTAATCCACTGAGCTATCTGACCAGCCCACTCTTGATTTTGGAGTGTTGACGTTATATCCTGCTAAGCTGACAAATTTGGTTATTAATGCTAGGAGTCTTTTGGTGGAATTTTAGAGTCTGCTATGTAGGGTATCATGTCATCAGAAAACAATGATAGTTGAACAGTTTATCTTCTTCCTTTCCTATCCATATTGCATTTATTTATTTGTTTGTTTGTTTGTTTGTTTTTCTCTTGTCTGAATCCTCTGGTCAGTGTTTCTGGAACTACATAGAGAAAGAGTGGTACTAGTGGGCATCCTTGTCTTGTTCCTGATTTTAGATTGAACGCTTAAAAATTTTTGAACTTTTAGTATGATATTGTCATATGTTAATTTTGCAGAGAAAAGCCTTGAAAATTAGGTAAAAGTCATGTGAAATTTTCTGGATTTTTAAAAATAATTAATTTTTGAATTTTTCTTTCTAATAGACATTGTATTTCCTGCACTTGACATTCTTCGATTGTCAATTAAGCATCCCCATGTGAATGAGAACTTCTGCAATGAAAAAGAAGGGGCTAACTTCAGCAGTCATCTTATCAGTCTTCTGAACCCTAAAGGAAGGCCAGCAAACCAGCTGCTTGCTCTCAGGACTTTTTGCAATTGCTTTGTTGGCCAGGCAGGACAAAAACTCATGATATCCCAGAGGGAATCACTGATTTCCCATGCAATAGAACTGAAATCAGGCAACAATAAGAACGTTCACATTGCTCTGGCTACACTGACCTTGAACTATTCTGTTTGTTTTCATAAAGACCATGACATTGAAGGAAAAGCTCAGTGCTTGTCAGTAATTAGCACAATCTTGGAAGTTGTACAAGACCTAGAAGCCACTTTTAGACTTCTTGTGGCTCTTGGGACATTAATCAGTGATGATTCAAATGCTGTACAGTTAGCCAAATCTTTAGGTGTCGATTCACAAATAAAAAAGTATGCCTCAGTATCAGAACCAGCTAAAGTAAGTGAATGCTGTAGGTTTATCCTAAATTTGCTGTAGCAATGGGGAAAGAGATTAAGGTTAAGTTAGTGGGGTTTTCAGTTACATTTTACATGATTGGCTACAGGTGATAAAAAAGGACAAAATACTGTGGATTAAGTATAATGTCAGATCCTGTAAAGTGGTGTGGGGTGGGAGAAATAAAGCTTTATCCTTGATTAACTGTGAGATTTTCCTGTGTAATATGGGTAGATTTTCAAAAGCATAGAGACAAATTAAGAACTGCAGTCAATAACACAACTCTTAGCCGGGCATGGTGGCACACGCCTGTAATTCCAGCACTTGGGAGGCTGAGGCAGGAGGATCAGTTTGAGTTCGAGACCAGCCTGGGCTACAAAAGTGAGCTCAAGGCTAGCCTGAACTACACAGCAAGACCCTGTCTCAAGGGGCCGGCGGGATGGCTCAGTGGTCTAAAGCGCCTGCTTGGGAAAGCTTGGGCGGCTTCAGGGACTGTGGTTTGATCCCCGGCACCACATGCTGCGCCAGCCCTGCTGTCGGGGCAGGCTGAGCCGGCCATAAAAATGAGTGAATAAACAAAGGTTCTGCAACAAGAAAAAAATAAATAAAATTTAAAAAAAAATAAGTTTCTTAAAAAAAAAAGACCCTGTCTCAAAAAGAGGAAAAAAAAAAAAAACCAAAACACAACTCTTAAGAGCATTTTCCACCTTCATATAGCCATGCAGAGGAATACAGTGCTTTTTTTCTTTTCTTTTCTTTCTTTCTAGAATTTTTTATTTTATTTGTTTATTTATTTTTCTTGTTTCAGAACTTTTGTTTGTTTATTTATTTAGTTTTCTGGCCGGCTCAGCCTCCCCTGAGGGCAGGGCTGGCACAGCATGTGGTGCTGGGGATCAAACCCCAGTCCCTGCAGCCGCCTAAGCTTTCCTAAGCAGGCGCTTTAGATCACTGAGCCATCCTGCCAGGCCCACAGTGTTTTTTCTATAACCTGCTTTTACAGTTTCTACACACTACATTCCTGGGTATTAGTGACTTTTATTTAACTTCTGTGCTTTGTTGAATTTTTAATTCCATGAACATGTCTTTAGGATTTATTTTAAATTTTTTAAATTTTGCTATAAATTATGTATTAGATATAAAGTAATTTTATTTAAGTCATTTATAAGTAGAAAATACATTTGTTTGATAATATTTTTAAATGAAGAAAAAGCATATTAGTTGGATTCAGTCACATCAATTCCAGGAAGGCCTAAAATTGATTACAGGTTAGATCTAGCTTGCTTTTCCCCTGACTACTTGAAATAATTTCATTTCTCACTGTAGTTTTAATATTCAGTCTTTTTTGTTTGTTTTTTGGACATTTGAATTATCTCACAGGAAATTTGGGTCATATTCAGTTTCAATAGGCAACTGTGAAGACAAGCATTCATCAAGCTATGTTACTTAGAGCTCTAGAGCCTCTCATTTGAAATTAATATTTTTGAGCCCCCGGTATATACAATTTGACATTTAATCCTCAAACTGCTGTACATGAGGGGGTATTATCTTTGTTATGGAAAGTAAAGACAGTGGAATGAATTAGTAGAGTAAAAAACGAAAATCACCAAGAGTATGTGTCAGGGCTGGCCAGACAGCTCAGTAGATTAAAGCGCCTGCTTAGGCTGACACAAGGACCAGATCTGATCCCTGGAGAATGGGCATGGTAACACACCTGCAATCTCAGTGCTTGGGAGGCTGAAAACAAGATCAGTGTGAGGCCATTCTCTGTAGTGAGACCCTGTAAACCCTATACTACATATATTTGGAAAAAAAAAAAAAAAGTATGTGTTAAAACTGGGCATGGTGGCACATACCCATGATCCCAGTGCTGGAGTGGCTGGAAGCCATGTAGAAAGACCCTATGCCAAATAATTTATTTATTTATTTATTTATTTATTTATTTAAAGAATTTTTTACTTTTTCTCTTGTTTCAGAACTTTTGTTTGTTTATTTTATTTTTATGGCCGGCTCAGCCTGCCCTTTCGGCAGGGTTGGCACAGCATGTGGTGCCAGGGGTTGAACCGTGGTCCCTGCAGCCGCTCAAGCTTTCCTAAGCAGGCACTTTAGACCACTGAACCATCCTTCCGGGCCCCAATAAATGATTAATTTATTTTATTTATTTATTTTTTAAAATCGGATTTTATTGGTACATTTTAGGGTTTTTTTTTTTTTTTTTTTTTTTTTTTTTTTTTTTTTTTTTTTTTTTTTTTTTTTTTTTTTTTTTTTTTTTTTTTTTTTTTTTTTTTTTTTTTTTTTTTTTAAGAATTTTTTTTTCTTGTTTCAGAACCTTTGTTTATTCACTCATTTTCATGGCTGGCTCAGCCCATCCCAAGGGCAGGGCTGGAGCAGCATGTGGTGCCGGGGATTGAACTGTGGTCCTTGCAGCCATCCAAGCTTTCCCAAGCAGGCGCTTTAGACCACTGAGCCATCCCGCCAGGCCCTCTATGATCTTTGAATATATTTTTTTCTGAATGTGAAAGAAATATTCTTTGAACAAAGCACACACATTCATACACACATACCCCCACACCAAATAAAAATTGCCTGGGATCCTACTACAGAGAGAAACATTCTTAGCATCTTAGGGAATATTGATGATTATGCAAATGTGTTTTTTTTTGAGAAGGGATTGTATCATATACATTGTTCAATAACCTGATTTTAAAAATTTTATATATATATATATATATATATCCACCTTGTCATTACATACACATGAGTATATAACTGATTAAATTTTGTTTTTTATTTTTTTATTTTTATCTTTTTTATTTTTTATTTTTTATTTTTTTTTGTCTTTTTGAGACAGGGTCTCGCTATGCAGTTGAGGCTGGTCCTGCGCTCACTTTTGTAGCCCAGGCTGGTCTCGAACTCGCACCAATCCTCCTGCCTCAGCCTCCCAAGTGCTGGGATTACAGGCGTGAGCCACCACGTCCGGCTATTTTTATCTTTTTTTTTTTTTTTTGGTGGGACTGGGGTTCAAACTCACGACCTTGCACTTGCCAGGCAGGCACTTGTGCCACGGAGCTATCTCCCCAGCCCCTATTTTTATCTTTTTTAAAGAATTTTATTTATTTATTTTTTTTCTTGTTTCAGAACCTTTATTTGTTTATTCACTCATTTTTACGGCCGGCTCAGCCCGCCCCGAGGGCAGGGCTGGCGCAGCATGTGGTACCGGGGATCGAACTGCCCATGCTTTCCCAAGCAGGCGCTTTAGACCACTAAGCCATCCCTCTGGGCCCCTAAATTTTGTTTTTTAAAAATGTTTAGTACATTGGGGGCTGGGGAGATAACTCAGTGGAAAAAGGGCTTGCCTGGCAAGTGCAATGGCCTGAGTTCAGTCCTCACTTCCACAAAAAAAAAAGAAAAAAGAATATATATATATATATATATATATATTGCAGTACATAAGATTAAGTATACTATGAGGGTTGGTACATGTATGTAACCATGGCACATGTTGGCATTTGTATGTATGTGAAACATATTTCTATTCTCCGTCCCCTTCCTCTCCCATCTATCTTTTGGTCCCCTATTCATTTGCAGAACATCTGTCTCCCTGTTTTCTGTTATTTTTCTCACCTAAGCTTATGTATTTGATTTATTTCACTTTAACATCCTTGTCTCAAAGTGCATACATTTTCCCCATAAAAGGGCCAAATTTGTCCTTCATAGCAGAGTTGTATTCCATCATGTGTGGACATCACATTTTATCCATCTGTTGATGGACATAGAGGCCACTTACAAGATTTAATTGTTATGAATTGTGCTGCTATAATCATGGATATATATATATATATATATATATATATATATATATATATCACTGTACTATCACTTTTTGGGAAGATAACTAGAAGAGCAATATCAGGATTGAATAGAATTTCTAATTTTAGAGTTTTGAGGAGTCTCCATACTGATGCCCATTCTGGTTGGACTAGTTTAATTCCCACCAGCCTTGTAGAAGTGTTTCTCTTTTCACCATAACCTTTCCAGCATTTGTTACTATTTGATTTCTTCCAGAGTTAGATGGCATCTTACTGCTGGTTAATTTGTATTTCTTTAGTGACCAGACATATTGAAGATCTTTTCATGTGTAGAACTTTGGGAAGTATGTTTAAATTGCTTTCTTTTTTTGTGTATTGGGTATAGGATCTCATAGTGCGTATAGGATCTCATAGTGCAGCAGTGCAGCTCAGACTCCTACTGATCCTCCTGTCTCAGCCTCTCTAGTCCTGAGTGTATAACTGTGCTACCACACCCAGACTCGGTCTGGCACAGCACGCCTGGGGGCAGGGCTGGCATGGCATGTGGTGCTGGGGATCCGTTACCCATTTTTGGACTGGGTCCTTACTTGGAAGATCTATTTTAAAAAAAAAAAATTACTTATGTATTCTAGATACTAGTCCTCTAACCAAGGTGTAGCTGGCAAACTTTTTATTCTATTAAGTTCTTCAGGATTTTCACACTATTTTTTAAGGTTTGGGGTTTGTTTCATTTTGTTTTGTGAGTCTGTTTTTGTTTGGTCTTTATGAAACAGGATTTCACTATGCTCACCTCAAACTTCTGGTGCCCCTTCTGCCTTAGCCTTTTGAGTGCTGGGATTACAGGCATATGCTACCACATACAGCTGTTTCACTTTTGATTGCTTCCTTGCTACATAGCATCCTAATTCTCTTTACTGCCTTCTCTCCCATGCCTGTCCCTCCAATCTCTTGGTCCCCTTCTCTTGGTAATTTTTTTCCTCTTCTTTATGATCTGCATCTACAATTTTGAGAAAAAGAGTAAGAGGGAAGGTTTTTTTGTTTTGTTTTGTATTAGCAGTTACCACTATGTATCTTACAGTAATTTTGTGAGGAAATGATAAAATGAACCATTGGCTATCATTCTTATAGAGGTCTTCAGAGATTAAATTACCCATTTGAGATTAGAAAATGCACAGTATATTTAAAAATTTTATTAAGGACATAGCTGTAAGCCCAGTCAGTACTCAGGAGACTCAGGCAGGAAGATTGCTGCAAATTTGAGACCAGCTTGCACTACAAAGTGAGGTCAAGGCCAGCTTGATGTGCATGGGAGAACCTGCCTCACACAAAAAGTAAAAACAATTTAAATCTAATTTCTAATGCAGGGGCCCGGAGGGATGGCTCAGTGGTCTAAAGCTCCTGCTTGGGAAAGCTTGGGCGGCTTCAGGGACCGCGGTTCGATCCCCGGCACCACATGCTGCGCCAGCCTTGCCCTCAGGGTGAGCTGAGCCAGCCATAAAAATGAGTGAATAAACAAACAAAGGTTCTGAAACACGAAAAAAATAAATAAAATAAAATAATTTCTAATGCATTTTTTTATTTTATTTTATTTTATTTATTTATTAATTAATTTATTTATTTATTTTTGAGACAGGGTGTCACTGTGCAGTTCAGACTGGCTTTGAGCTCACTTTTGTAGCCCAGGCTGGTCTCGAACTCACAACGATCCTCCTTCTTCAGCCTCCCAAGTTCTGGGATTATAGGCGTGAGCCACCATGCCTGGCTCTAATGCATTTTTTAAAGGTACCTTTTTTTTCAGAATTTTTAATTTTAATTTATTTTTTTTCTTGTTCCAGGACTTTTGTTTATTTTTATTTATTTTTATGGCCGGCTCAGCCTGCCCTGAGGGCAGGGCTGGCACAGCATGTGGTACTGGGGATTGAACTGCGGTCCCTGCAGCCACCTAAGCTTTCCTAAGCAGGTGCTTTAGACCACTAAGCCATCCTGCCCTCCCCCCTTTTTTTTTTTAAATATATTCATGCCAGGTGTGGTGGTACATGCCTGTAGTTCCAGCACTTTAGAGGGCAAGGCAGGAGGATCGATGTGAATTGAGACTAGTCTGGGCTACAAATAGCTTCAAGGCCAGCCTGAACTGCATAGCAAGAAAGACCCTGTCTTAGAAAGACCCCCCCCCCCAAAAAAAAAAAAAGTATATTCAGTATGGTAATTATAACTTTTTTTTTCTTTTTGAGACAAGGTCTCGCTGTGCAATTCAGGCTGGCCTTGAACTCACTTTTTGTGGCCCCGGCTGGTCTAAACTCACACTGATCCTCCTGCCTCAGCCTCCCAAGTGCTGAGATTACAGGCATGCACCACCATGCCCGGCTTTAGTAATAATAACTTTGAAGACTTCTCGTTTAGCACTTTTCCTGCAAGTTGAGAGTATCCTAAGTAAAAACTACGTTTAACACATTATTCCTACTGCATATTGTATCTTAAAAACCCAGCACACTGTAGGGTATTGATTATTTACACTCATGCTTGTGTGGCTGACCGAGCCCTGCCTCAGTGCCAGTGACCCACAACATGAGAGTATTTTTCCAAAACTTATCAGCCTGTGAAGAATTCAGAATTTGAAGTAGGGTTTCTACTAAACTCATACTACTTTCACATCATAAAGTTAATTTGTTTGTTGCTGTTAATGTTAACTTTTTTTTAAGAGATCATAAATGTTTATTACCTTGGTATATCATACTGGTGTCATCCCTCTTCCTTTACATTTACGTGGCTTTCTGTCTGGATCCCCTCTTCCCACAGTCTGGCTGTACAGTGCATCCTCGAGCTGTCAGCCCACAGCAGCAATATGCTTAGTCCACATCCTGCCTACTAGCGCACATCCACAGGGTCATGGTTCTGGCCCACTGAGCCCCTCTTCCTACAAGAAGTTCAGTGCCTGCAAAATAACTTGTAATATACCAAGCCCCCCAGAATGATGAGCTCCAATAAGATGATGATGGAAAGCAGCAACTTATTGGTTGTCACTTTTCTGGACCTTGAACGGAGAATCTTTCGACTTTTGCTCAAGTTTTCACTTGTGTTTACCAGTCTGCGCTTGGTGCGTTCCAGCTGGTCTCGCTGCTCCCCCAGCTCTTCTGATTTCTGAGCAAATCTGGTCAGTTTCTGTGGCTATCCGATGGGACCGTTCAATGCTCTGGGTGGCGCGGTTGAGGCTTTCAGTGCCTTGTGGAAGCAGTGCCCTCTAAGACTGTATCCGATTCATCTGCTCTTCTCCACAGAGTAGGTGCTGTACTTCATCTCTCCGCAGCCCCCAGGCGCAGCTGTCAAAGGCAAGCTTCTCACTTCCCGGTGCAGTTTGGCAAGGTCTTTCCAGTAGTTTCGAAGCTTAGACATCATGGAGTTGCAGAAAGATGGGTGCATACCGGAGCTCCTCCTCCATCTCTGCCAACGTTTCATTTGCTTCCTGTTGCTTTTCATCAAAATCTCGGACCAACTTCTCAGCCCCAGCCGTCCCCAGCAGTCGTTCGGGCACCCCTTGTAGGTCTTCATGGAGGCCATGGAAGATCTCGCGCAGCTTCTTGAAATGTTCGGAGGAGGAGGAGGCGGAGGTGGCCATGGTGCAGCAGCTGAGAGCCTGGATGCTGGGCCCCTTCCTCACCCAGTGGTCAGCCGCGCAGCCCCGAAGCCATCACGGACACCTCCGCGCCTCCGCCGCCCTGAATGAGGCCCATCCCAAAAAGTTTTTAAAGTTGAACCATCATAACTTGGGACCTGACTGTAGGCTATGATTGTTAATATTTTGTACTGTATTTTCTAAAATTAAAAAATTAGCCGGGCATGTTGGTGCACGCCTATATTCCAGCATTTGGGAGGCTGAGGCAAGAGGATCGGTGTGAGTTCGAGATCAGCCTGCGTTACAAAAGTGAGCTCAAGGCCATCCTGAACTGCATAGTGAGACCCTGTCTCAAAAACATAAAGAAAGTAAATTAAATTAAAAATTGAAGTTGGATTTTTAATTTTTAGTGCATCAACTAAGCACTTCAATATGTATCTACTAGTAAGGTATTATAAGAACATTCCTTATGCTGTTATAGTAAGAGACTTATTTTCCCTAAGAATATAATTTTGCTTTAAAAAATATAGTCTAAATAACTTGACTCAATTGGGGCTCGGCAGGATGGCTCAGTGGTCTAAAGCCCCTGCTTGGGAAAGCTTGGGCGGCTTCAGGGACCAAGGTTCGATCCCCGGCACCACATGCTGTACCAGCCCTGCCCTCAGGGCGGGCTGAGCCGGCCATAAAAATGAGTGAATAAACAAACACAGGCTCTGAAACAAGAACAAAATAAATAAATAAAAATTTAAAAAAATAAATAACTGACTCAAGATTTATGTATTATGTTACTTGGTTAGGTCTTGGTCTCTTCAAAGAAAATCATCTTTAAAACACCAATTAGTTTTTCATTGGCTAATGTAGAATGTGAAGCACCTCACATTTCTGTAATTGTTCTGTCACTTGATTGTTTAATAAATTGCCTCAAAACTTACTGTTTTGAAATAACACAGAGAAGGGGTGTAGCTCTTGCCAAGCATGCATGAGGCTCTGGGTTCAATCTCTAGCATGTAAAACAACAAAAGCTCCACTCATTTATTATCCTATATATTGTGGGTCAAAATCTTGCCATCGTTGGTAGATGAATCCTTTTCTTAGTAACAGATGAGGCTGTAATCAAAATATCAGTTCAAGTTGGGGTCATATTTAAAGGTTCCACTGGGGAACAGTCCATTCTCAAACTGACAGCATTCCATTCTTTTGGGGCATTGGACAAAGTGCCTCAGATATTAGTTAGCTGTTGACCATCCTAGGTTTTTTGCTTTGTTTTGTTTCCAACATGACAGTTTACTGAAGCCAGCAAAAGAGAACTGTGGCGAACAGAATGTGTTAGTCAACGTTGTCATCACTGAGACATTATATGACACGTTTGTGTGCCTGAGGCTGTAGAGAGAAAGAATGTCCCGATATGAATATTCCATCTCTGATCCCCAAAGTATTAATGCACTTCCATTTATGTAAATGCAAATAGTTCATCTAAAAGTTGTCAAGGGCAACACAGTCACCCTGGCTGAAAAGTCCAATCCTAAAGTTTACTCAGACTTAAGGCAGACTTTTAGCTGTGAGCCCCTGAAAATACCAAAAAGTTAAACACCCCTGACAACATTGATTCCCTTTTTAGCTTGTTTCCTCAAAAGCATGAGAACACCAAAGTGACCAGGGGGAAATCTTAGCTAGAGATCGATGGTATCATTGCTGCGGCTCCCAATACAAGCCTTACCTGCTCTGGGTCTACGACTTCTAGTCCAGCAGAACATAAGGTTTTGGGGACAGCAAGCAAAAATTTTGCTAATAGATCACTAGAGGAAATGGTAAGTGGTACCATTCCTACTCCCACCGAAGAGTTGGCACTTTGTCCAAGATTTGAGAGTAATATGCAGTTATGCCTTGCTGAAAATGTTATTTTTAAAATTGTGATAAAATATATATAAAATAATGGCCTAATTTTATTTTTTATTATTCTAATAAATTACAATGTGACAGTTTCAAAACATGTTAGTAGAACATTCACAATAATTGATACAATGTATATTGTTGTCCTTATAGTTAGACAGGGCCTAGGGTATAGACATGATAAATTTTGTAATGGTTATTGGTACAATAGATTTCTTCTCTTTGATCTAAGAGAAGGTAGTTGTATACATAGTCAAATGTTCCATAATTGCTGTGTGTGACTGGCGAAACTGGCAACGTTGGAAGCTGTTGATTTGAACCTTCTGTAGCTCAGTATGCTAAACTATACTTAAGTTTTATGCATCATGTTTAAGCAAGCTTTTGTGCTAGGTGGTCAAGGGCAAGTTAAAGCAAGACCTGTATAACAAAACATTTATTTATTTATTTTTTTTGTTTTGTACCTCTTAAGGTCAGTTAAATCCCCTCAGGATTTACTTTGGAACCATGTACAGTGCTTTGTAGAACTCTTGTTAGTGTTGGCTGTCTGGATAAGTCATGGCCATTGCTTGACCAGTTTGCTTTCTATGAAAGCCCGAGACTATGTTTTCTTTCCAGGTGACTCTCCTTAGGCCTAATTTTATTTTAGAGAGTGAAATTTCATGGCATTTATTCTACCCATACTGTCGTGCAGCTAGTTCTAAAACTATTTCATTGCACAAAATAGAAACTGTATTCATTAAATTCTAATCCCCTTTTCCTTTCTCCCTCCAATCCTCAGTAAACTCTGCTGTGCTTTGTCTACTATATATTTGCCTACTGAAGATATTCTTTAGAAGTAGGATCACTACATTTTCAATTTGTTCACATTGTAGAATAACTAAATCTCAGGAGGCACCTGTGACTCCTAGAGGTTCACTTACCATAAATCCACTGTTTGTCTCCAGACAAGGCTTCTAGGCCTTGGGCAGGCCTACAAGTAAACATGGAAAGCTGAGTAGTTAAGCTTAAATCCTGGTCAGAGCTGCTTTGTGGTGGTCTTCATCACATACTCAAAGGAAGCTTGCCCCTGCCCTGCCCTGCTCTGCTAGGTTGAACCACTCACCACATCTATTAGTGTGATCTGCTCTGCCACCAAATCAGGAGGGGACACCAAAAAATGAGACTGCTGCTCACTCAGAGGTTCTGTTGATGGAACTGGTACTGGGGCTGGCTTCAGCTCTAGATTACATAGAGCCAGCTCCAGATCTAGAATGGCTTAAATTCTAGAGATGGCATTAAAGCAAGCACTAAAAAAAAAAAAAAGGTGTCACTGGATCTGGCTCTTACTCTAGAATAAGAACTGAAGTTGATGCTACTTTTGAAACTACTGTAAGAGCTGGCCCTTGCTCTGCAGTAAGCCTTAGAGCTACCACTTAGACTGGTGATAGGGTTCAGGGAAAAAGAATTCCAACATGACTGCCATCCTCTGAGATTTTCCAAGGACAGATGCCAACCCTACACCTGGATGTTTACCTTGGCTGTGGTCCATGAGGCTGGTCCTTGTACCTGACCTAATGCCACCTTTGAAGCCTCTTGCTGGGGTTCAACACAGACCCCTCCTCATGGGCTCTAAAGTGTCCATCCTTGGAGGCCACTTTAACCTCAGTCTTTGTCTTCCTTGGTGCTGTGTGCTCCAATTGAGTCAGAAGATCAGCACGGCCCTCAGTATTAAGATAGTTATGCTGAGCTACACAGTTTTTTTTTCCTTTCTTTCTTTCTTTCTTTCTTTCTTTCTTTCTTTCTTTCTTTCTTTCTTTCTTTCTTTCTTTCTTTCCTTCCTTCCTTCCTTCCTTCCTTCTTTCTCTTTCTCTCTCCTTCCTTCCTTCCCTCCTCCTCCTTCTTCCTTCCTCCTCGTCCTTCCTTCTTTCTTTTCTTCTACAAGGCATGTTCCTCCTGCCTCAGCCTCCCAAATGCTTGGATTTTAGATGCGTGCCACCACACCAGGCCATCATCTTCCTGATTCAGCAAGGTGCCCAGGTTGGAGGAGGTAGTACTGGGATAGGCAGGCCATCAACAGAGTCAGAGGCCTAAGGTCCCCTTCCCCATGGCCTCCTGGACTCTCCAAGGCTGGGCTAGGTATTCCTCTGTTACCCAGAGGGCAACAATGTCCACCTGTGTCCAGGTAGTGTCAGGCCAGGCTACCATCCAGGGGCTGGTAGAAGAACCATGCAGGAGTCTCAGATCAACTGTGGGGCCAGATCTCCACTTGTTTGGAAATCCTGACATATTCTTGCCTGGCTTTTGGAACCCTGCCCACTGGGATGTAAACTGCACATTTCACTCCTCCTTGGCATCTCATGGCCTGGTGACATCTCATCCCATGTCTCATGCTGCCAGGATGCCTGGTTTTCTGAGACACTTGTAGGTCTTACCTTCCCATGGGTGCTTCTGAGAGGGCACACTTTACCCTACATTGACCAAGTTCCTAGGGGAAGAGCTGAGTACCTGCTACCATGAAGAGAGGCCAGGTGTAAGCAGGCATTCCCCATACCACCTCTGTGTCCCTTAAGGAGTGAGCTGGGCATGCTTGGCTGTGGTGTGGTAGGTACAGACACAGAGGCTGCTGTGAGCCCCCACACTTCCCACATGCCTGTACCCCACTAACTCTCAGTCTTCCTAACTCTAACAGAAATAATAAATGTGGAATTCAGTGTTTGGATCCTGAATTACCCCACACTCCCTTTCTCATTTTGGAGATGGGAGCCTTTCCCCTTATCTATCCAATTTTTAAATTGGTTCTGTGGCCCTTGCTGAAATAGGGAAGGCTATGGTCATGTCTGGAGAATACCACAAAGGTATCACATCTGCCATACCAACTTAGGATATCTAATGTTACTGACTACCCCAGCCAATACTGGGGTACTGGAGGTCCATTTACCTACCCTTTTTGTTGAATTATGCTAAATACTTGGAGGCATGCCTGCATACAATACTACTTCATATATGTCTATGGAATGAATAAGTTCTAGCTCTTCTCAGATATCTCAGAGGGTTAGGACTTCTCAGTTTGCCTACACTCTGAATAAAAGCACCCTGGATAGGGCCTGGAACCTGCTTCACAAGTGCGTTTTCCAAAAGCCTTAAAGTCAGGCCCAGTCCTGAAAGCTTTTTCATGGGAAGCAGCAAAGTGAAAGTGACACATAAGAAACCCGGTCTTTGTTGGCCCCCTGGGAAGGATCAAGCCCAATTTAGGTACTTCCAGGACTCACCCTACTTAATCCTGGTAACACTTTATTGGGGTGTTTTCTAAGCACCTCAGTTTCCACAGAGCACACTGGAACACAGAGAGGGACAGGACAAGTCCTCATTGGGAGGACTTCGCCTTGGGAGCAGAGCACATAGCCATGTGACAAAAAAATCTTCAGTAGTTTTGCAAAAAGTTGGGAGTGAGGAAGGGGTCCTCATGCTACAGGTCAGGTACTACATGGTTCCTCATCTACTCCAGAATAGTTGCCTGGAAAATTCTTACCC
Source organism: Myocastor coypus (assembly GCA_004027025.1). Lineage (NCBI taxonomy): Eukaryota > Metazoa > Chordata > Mammalia > Rodentia > Myocastoridae > Myocastor > Myocastor coypus. Next base: position 11,766 of record PVJA010028544.1, on the reverse strand, counting down.
AAAAGACTCAGTGTCCACTCATTTTCTTCCTAGGGAGGGACCAAGGGGAAAGGTTCAAGCACAAAAATAGCAAACTGTAAAATGATTCATAACTTGAAGTGGAAATCACATGGAAGTAGTTTTCACACACACACACACACACACACACACACACACACACACACACACTCCATTGCAGCAGGAATGAACCCACACAATCCACCAGACCAGGCATTCTGACACGAGTAGAAAATTTATTGGGGGCATCGAGCAGGCTGGCTGTCTAGCAGACCAAAACAGCAGTGAATAAAGGGGGAGCAGAAGACTTTATAGGATCTTTTAGGGAGGGTGATCGTGGGTGGGAACAGCTGAGGGAGAGCTCATCTTGGCAGGGCTACCTGGTCTGTGGGGGACCTTTAATGTTAACAAAGGAGAGTTTGATGGTTGCTTGCCCAGGTCAAAGTCAGGTGGACCTGTTCTGCAGTTTTGGATTTGGCTCTATGGGGCTAACTGGGGGAGAGTTTGGGGGCAGAGTGTTTGGGGCAAGGTGCCTGGGAAACTTTCAGTATTGACCCATCAGGTATAAATGGGATAGAGCTGTCCATAGGGGGACCAGAGTGGTGGGATATCATGCACTGATTATCTTGGGCTGCTGTTTGAGCACCTTGGGAAAATCACCAGAGATGTAAGGAGTGAAAACTGACTCAAGATTCCCCAGACACAAATAAGACCCCACTCCACACTTTCCTGAGCCCTGAGCCTTTGCAAGGCAGGAGCCAAGGCAACATCCTGTTTTCTCCATTTATCTCTAGAAATGTAAGCTCTTTGTAGAGTGCCTGGCTACAATCTTCAAGGAAGTGAAATCGCTTCCTGAGGTTTCTGTACCTCTTTCCTTATACAAGCCTCTTTCCTTATACAAGATATCCCACTGGGGTGGGGGTGCCACCCTCAACCAAACCGTGTGCACAACTCAACACCTTCACACAGAACACCAATATGCCCTACCTGGCTGTCCCCTGACAGACCTAAGCACATTCAAGGCCCCAGTTTTTGGGAGACAGAGTTGGATCTTTCTTGAGACTCCTGGACAAGTCATTGTGCCTCTGAGGGCCTCCCCACTGGCTCTAGTGGATCATTATAGCACTTCCTTCCTAGGATGTGATCAGGTATACACGTTCACAAATATCTATAGTCCCTTTCAAAGCCAAGAACTAAAGTCAGCTGTTGCTGGTGAACAAACATAGAGATGGTAGAAACACAAAAAAGGCCCAGGCAAAGAATATAAAACTCAACCCAGCCGGGCATGGTGGCTCACGCCTGTAATCCCAGCACTTGGGAGGCTGAGGCAGGAGGATTGGTGCGAGTTCGAGACCAGCCTGGACTACAAAAGTGAGCGCAGGACTAGCCTCAACTGCATAGCGAGATCCTGTCTCAAAAAGATAAAAAAAAAAAAAAAAAAAAAAAAACTCAACCCACACCTGAGATCCCACAAGGGACTGAGTGAAAACCACTATTCCTCTTGGCCATATTTTCTACTGTACACCAAGGAAAGTTTGAGATGGCTGAGATTAAGGAATCCTTTTTCTCTGGTCTAACTTTCCAATGGCTTCCCATGGGATTTAGAATCTGCTCAAGAGATATCTTTTGGTCTATGGGGTGGGTGCCTGACAAGGGCTTCTAGAGATCGTAGCCATGATGCAGGCAATTTGAACAGCTGTTTTGTTGTAAAATTTAATCTGAAAAAGCCAGAGTTTGCAGGATTGGGTGGCACAAGCCTGTACTGACAGTTACTCTAGAAGTTGGGGATGCCAAAGCCTGAGGATTCCTTGAGCCCAGGAGTTGAAAGCCACACAGGGCAATACTAGAAGACCTTCTTAAAAACAAAACAAAGTGCTCAGTTTTCTTTCAGCCTTTCTGGAAATACTTATTTTAGGCAAATAGGATTTGTTCTCACAGAAGGCCACTCTTATTTTGGCTAGAATCAACCCTTTATTTTGATACTCAGTGTGCCTCCACGTGTCCTACAGATCGACAAATACAAGGAAATACTACAGCTATGGGCCTTTTAAACTTTCTATTCTTTAATTTTTTTCTAAGTGCCGTTGGAAGTAATACAGAATCACTATAAATGAGCACCGAGAAACAAGCACAAGGATACACAAGACCTTATACTTACACAATTTTTTTTTTTTTTTTTCTGCAAAAGGGTTTATTTTCTTTTGGTCCAAGATTTGGAAGGGGGCTCCAGAAAGGTGAGAAAGCTGCCTAGTGGTTGGAGGGAGAGGGTTAGCCCAAAGCCCTGATGCCAGGGGGTGCAGGAGCCCCGCAAGAGACCGCCAGGTTCTGTGACCTCCTAGTCGTGCTTAAGGGTGAGCCTGCCAAAGAGGTACTCGCCCAGCCCGGCCTGGGGGCTCGCCAGCCTGCGGAGGTTGGTGAGGTGGTCCCCTATCTTCTTGATGAGCTTCACCTCCTCATCTAGGAAGTGGTTCTCCAGGAAATCACAGATATGGGGGCCAGTATTGGCAGAGCCCAAGGCATGAAGGTCCAGAAGAGCTTGGTTCAGGTTCTTCTCCAGGGCCAGGGCAGCTTCCATGGCATCCAAGGTTTTGCCCCACTCATCTTCAGATGGTTTCTGCACGTCTGGGAAGAGCACACGGCCGCCGCGCCGGTTTTGCATCTTCAGGAGATGCTCGGCACCCTCGCGTTTTTCCTTGGCCAGCTCGCGGAAGAAATGGCCCACGCCCTCCAGAGCCACATCGTCTAGGTCTAAGTAGTAGCCCAGAGAGAGGTAGGTGTAGGAGGCCCGCAGGTGCAGGTTCACCAGGCGGTTGACAGCGGCCTCCACCTCGGTGGAATAATTCTGACGAATCTGAGAGGTAATGGCTGATCAGCAATAAGGAGTTATCCACAAAAGAACGGTGTTGTCAGGTCCTGGAAGGAGGAGATAGGCGAGATGGTCCTGAAATCTGTACCTGTGAAGATGAAAGAGGGAGTCCTCGGGTCTGTTCCGTCCAAACACTGTTGAAGCAAGAAACAGATCCGCGGGACTTCCGGACGCGCCGCTCTTACACAATTCTTTGAACACATGTAAATAATTTTTCCTAAGAGATAATGTTAAACCACTGTACTTGTCCTCAAGTTGTGTTTCACCCTTGTTAATATCATGAGTAAATTTAGGAAACAGATGAATATGAACAATCAGAAACTACACTTTTACTTATTTATTTTTAAATGGATAATCACTGAAACGAGGTATCAATGAGGCAAAAAATTCTCGCCGAACTCTTTTCCACACAGCTCTGCGGAACAGTCTCCTCAGGATCCACAACTAGAGAAGGAAACCATACAGCTATGAGTACCACCTACGGAAATGACGCAACACGTCCTGCGCCTATCCGGAAGTGACATAAAACCGGCACCGCCAGTGCCCGCTGTCGAAGCCGCTAGACTCGATTACTGTTGTCCTGGACAAGGCAGGCTTTCCTTGGATGATTGCAACAGCAGGATCATGACGGGGAAGAAATCTTCCCGGGAGAAGCGGCGCAAACGTAGCAGTCAGGAAGCAGCCCCTTCGCTCTCGGCCCCGGACCTCGTTCCCGCCCTCGCCAGCAGTGGCAGTGGAAGCACCAGCGGCTGTGGAAGCACTAGCGGCTGTGGGAGCGTGAGCTGCTGCGGGAACGCCAGCTTCAGTGGCAGTGTCACGGGCGGCGGGAGCGGCGGCAGCTGCTGGGGCGGGGGAAGCGCGGAGCGCGGGGAGCGCCGGAAGCGCCGGAGCACCGACTCGTCCTCCAGCGTCTCGGGCTCTGTGCAGCAGGTGCGTGCGTTCCCCTCTGGCGCTTCCCCGAGCCGCTGCTTTTTCTGAAGAAGGCGGGCTAGCTACCAGGCGTGATGGGGCGTCAGCGCGAGTTCTTTGTTAGTGCGAGATGCCAAGGATTCACCCTTTCTTAAGGTTCAAGTACCTAAGTTGGGGTGAATCACACTCTCATGTCCTGAACTTCCACATTTTTGAGTTAACTGGTAAGCTTACTTTCTTTCGTTAAACTTTGGGTCCCTTCAATTCGTGGTCACCCCAGCCTTTCAAGGGGAGCTAGACTTAAGTGCCCTTTTGAGCTAGACGATTTACTGTCTCTTCTTCACCTTTTAGGTTACGATTAACTTCACATGAGAGAGCATTGCGGCCAAAAGAAGTTAAGGAGCTTTATCTGTAGTCGCAAGACTGTTCATCTCTCCTATACCCAAGTCTACAGAAGTTGTATTCTTTTTTTTTTTTTTCTTTTTAAAATGTATTTATTACAGGGTCTACAGGGTCTCACTGCACAGATGCGACTCGCAGTGATTATCTTGTTTTCAGCCTCCCAAGTGCTGGAATTATATGCGTGTGCCATCATGCCCAGTCTCAGTCTTTGTCTCAACACGCCAGTCCTGGGGGCGAGGCCGGCACTGCAAGCAGGGATTGAACCCTGTCCCTGGTCTGCCTTCTGCTGAGCTATCTGGCCAGCCAGCAGTTGTGTTGCACTGTGGATGTTCTGATACCACCTTTTAAAAATAGCTTTTAGTTTAATGTCATTCACAGAAATACAGGCGAACATGTGGAAGTCCCTCTTCATGCCTATGTATTCCTAATAGTTTATGTGCAGCCTCTGTTCATTATCTGTTGTTAGGTTTGTGTAGTTTTTTTGTTTTTTTTTTTATGGCCAGTTCAGCCTGCCCTGGGGGTGGGGTTGGTGCAGCATGTGGTGCCAGGCATCAAACCACGGTCCCTGTAGTTGCCTAAGCTTGCCTAAGCAGGCGCTTTAGACCACTGAGCTATCTTGCTGACCTGTGTAGTTTCTTACACATAAGCTTTACTTTGATAATTCCTCAACTGAATTGGACTCCATTGTATTGGGGTCGATTTTTCTGCATATGACACATTATTTTTAATAACTACCTAGTATTATCAAATACATTTCAAATAAGACTTCATTAATTTATAGTTCAAACAGTGTAACACAATGCCCATTTGATAGCCACTAAGATTGATACTTTTTAATGTATTTGTCAGACTAATGAATTAAATTTACCATAGTTTTTTTTTTTTTTTTGTCTTTTTGAGACAGGGTCTCGCTATGCAGTTGAGGCTGATCCTGAGCTCACTTTTGTAGCCCAGGCTGGTCTTGAACTCGCACCAATCCTCCTGCCTCAGCCTCCTGAGTGCTGGGATTACAGGCGTGCGCCACCACGCCCGGCTACCATAGCATTTTAGTTCATATTTTCCTGATTAGTAATGAGATTGGACACTTACTTTTTTTTTTTTTTTTTTTTTTTTTTTT
>PVJA010028543.1:0-27470 GCA_004027025.1 Myocastor coypus | reverse complement strand
AAAAAAAAAAACAAAAAAACCTGAAATGCAAAGATAATTCTGGGCAACAAAGGTAAGTCAAGAAGCATTTCAATTCCTGAATTAAAGTTACACTAGAAAGCTACAGTAATGACATCATCATGGTATTGGAAAATAAATAGACTGGAGGATCAATGAAATAGATTAGAAGATGCAGAAGCAAGTAATAACACACTCAGCCATCTTATCTTCGACAAAGGGGCCAAACACACTGGAAGAAAGATAGCCTCTTTAACAAATGATGTTGGAAAAACTGGCTCTCTACATGCCAAAAACTAAAACTTGACCCTAGTCTACACCATGTACTAAACTAAAATCAAAATGGATTAAAGATCTAGATATTAAAAGAGAAATATTAAATCTTCTTGAAGAGAAATTGGGAGAAAATCTTGAAGCCATTGGGGTAGGCAAAAAGTTACTGGACTAAATCAAAATGCACATTTAACACTTGAAAGCATCAACAAATGGAGTCTCCTCTGGCTAAGAAGATTTTGCATGTGAAAAGAAGTTAGCAAAAGAGTGAAAAGACAATTCACAAATTTTGAAAAGATTTTAACTAAGAAGTATTCAGACAACGAATTTATAAATTTAGAATTTATAAAGAACTAAAAACCATTAGGGCCCCAAAATTCAAAGACCCAGTCCAGAAATGGGCATCTAAGATGAACATACACTTCTCAGAGAAAGAAATTTAGCAAGCCTATAAGTCCATAAAGAAATGCTCCACATTGCTAGCCATCTGTGAAATGCAAATTAAAACAACACTTAGATACCATCTTACCCCAGAAAGAATGAGTATCATAAAGAAATCAACCAACAACAAATGCTGGAGAGGCTGTGGGACAAAAGGAATGCTTCTCCACTGCTGGTGGGAATGCAGATTGGTGCAACCACTATGGAAAGTGGTGTGGATGATCCTGAAAAAGCTAGTACTGCAAATCCCATTCAATCCAGCTATCCCCATACTGGAAATTTTCCCAGAACTGAAAACATCATACCATAGCGATATCTGTGCACCTGTCTTTATAGGAACCCAATTTGTAATAACCAAATCTTGGAAAAAACCAAAATGTCCATCACTTGAAGAATGGTTGAAAAAGATGTGGTATTTTTATACAATGGAATATTACTCAGCTATAAAGAATGACAAAGTGGAAGACTTCATATATAAATGGATGTATATTGAACATATATTCATAGATGAAACAAAGCAGATGTACATGTGTAAATATTGTATGGTGTCCGTAGTGTAAGAATTATAAAGAAGAAATAAAAATGGAGAGGCATAATACAGCTGAATGGAAATCAAAGAGTTATAGATTAAACAAGGAAGTGACTGGAAGCAGAAAAGAGAAGAAACATTGCAGGAGCAAAACAATGCACTTATGCACACAGGATGAATCATATATTCGTTCTAAGAATCTTCAAAAAGTTTTTGACATTGATGATAGCAACATACAACACTAAAACAATGATTGGAATGCCTGTCATTGTGGTCTTTTAGGTATGTACTGCTTCTAATGTATAGTCAGCTACTCCTATACTCTCTCTCAAATAAATGATTGGTTAACAATAAAAAAGGTATTAATTGAAAGGAAGAGACTAGGTAAAATACCATAGGCTTGACAGGCTACAATCTTGTACAACCTTGGATTTCTAAATGTGTGCATAAAAATGTGTAACTGCTTTTATCACATTCTCTAGAGATTTATTAGAATATCAATGATTGATGGAAAATACCAATTTCAAGCTAAGTCTATGATGTTTGATATTCAGAAAGACAGTGATGTTAAACTCAATTACCTATGTTATAGAGTAATAGTAAACCAAAGCATCTCTGGAGAGTTGAGACTGTAAGTTAACAGACTAAAAATTGGACAAAAAGAAGGGTTATGAGGATAGCCAACATTTTGGCTCTAGCCCTTCAAGGTCAGTGAGGACTCAGGACATAAGAGTACCTGTGCTGTAACATCCTATAACTCAGTGGTGCTCCAGATTTTCTGGCCAAGAAGATTATGGGATCTCAGAAGAGAGGGATAAATGAAGTATAGTGTGTCTAAGGAAAATCACCTAGAGAAAAAACATTCTTGCAGGCTTTCACATAAAACAAACTGGTCAAACAATGGCTGTGACTCGTTCCCGAAGGCTGACACTGACAGTAGTTCTATGAATCACTGTACAGGATTCCAAAGTTAATCCTGAAGGAATTTGACCTTGGAATATACAAAAGATGAATGTTTTGTTTTACAGGTCTTGCTTTAACTTGTCTTTGATCACCCAGCGGAAAAGCTTATTTATGAGGCATAAAATGCAGAGCTAGATTAGTATGATGAGCTGCAAGAGGCTTAAGTCAACAGCCTCTAACACTACCAGTTTCACCAGCAACCCAAAGCAATTATGAAGCATTGGACTATGTATAAAACTACTTCCTCTCTATTCAAAGAGAAGAGTTTTTTTCTTTCCTTACCAATATGTACTAGAAAATTTATCACATCTACACCCTGTGATCTGTATAACTACTATGAGGACAACAATATGCAATGTGTCAATTACTGTGAATGAACTACTAAACTACTAATGTGTTTTGAAACTATCATATTGTTATTTCTTATTAAAATAATGAAAAAAGAATAACAACTTTATTAGGCATATTTAATTATATAGTGATAAAACTTAATTATGATAAATTCAAAATTTCTTCCTCTCTTTGGCCTTATTAAGTCCAAATTGTATGTTTTCTTCCTCAAAGTTCATTAATAGGTGATTACTGGTAAGATTACTGTTAGGATTCATGCTTCCTGTTCAGTTTTCAAAATCAGGAAATAATAATAACATATAAGCCAAAATGTGACCACTCTACTTGTTCTATAAAATTCTTTCCTGTCCAAGCTGATTATGTGTACCAGAGTCTACCAATTAATATTTCTAAAATTAAAAGTAAAGAGTATTGAAATTACTTGGGATATTATTTTAATGAATATCGATTCATAGTAATGTAACCAGATGCTAGAATAAATGAAAAAAAAAATAACCCCAATGCCTTATAACAATAAAATGTCATCACCTTCTAAAATAGAAGTTAATATTTATTTATGTATCTATGTATTTATTTATTTATTTATCTTTAAGTGCATTTAGGACAGGGGATACAGAGATTACAGATTTTGACTAAGTACATCTGGATCATAGTGATTCTCCTGTTTTCAACCTCCCAAAGTGCTGAGATTACAGGCTCGTGCCACCACGCTCAGTCTCGATGGACATTTCAGCATGCCTTGAGTGGAGCCAGCACCGCTGCCGGGAATTGAATCCCTGCCAGGGATTGACCCCACCTCTTCGCTATGCCAAGGCAGATGCTTTAATCTCTGAGCTATCAGGATGGCCCTAGAAGTTAATATTTAAAGTATTGCATAGTTTGTTTGGATTTAGGGTTGCTTTAGGATAATCACATCCTGATTTTCCCAAGTGATTTTTAAGGACTGTATCCATCTCAGTGGAAAAGTGATTATCATCTACTCTTTTACCTATATCAAAGCTAGTGCTTGATGTTCTACAATTTGTGCTTTCAGTCAAATACAAATAGAAACCAGATCTTCCAAAAGACAGACCTTCTATTTGTAACACTCATCCAAACACTCAAGCAGGATATTCCCCGCAAGGAATGAAATGAATCCATTCATCACAAATTCTAGCCTCATGAGTTTCCAGGAAGAATATGGTTATCCAACTTACCCAGCAGAGGAACTCAGAAAGGTTAAAGGAAAGGCAGTGATCCAGAGGCATAACAGATCCTACCATTCATAACATATCACTATGAATCTCTTCACATGTGGTATATTAAAAATTCGCATTTCCTTTTAGAATTAGTTAAGATTTGTTGAGAAATATCCCCCATAGGGAAGATAGGATTATGGAAACTCTCCTTAGTTTTTCATATAAGAAAACTTGGTTATTTTCTCTGAATGAATCAAGGCAATAAAGCATAAGAAATGAAATTTACTTTGAAAGACTCAAATGAGTACTAAATTAGAATAAAAATCCTTAAAGAAAAGAAATGTCTTAACATACACAATTTTATATTTATAATACATAATATTAAAATTATTTGAGAAGTCATTATTTATGATTACATCAGAAAATTATGCCCAGGAAATATGATGAATAAAATTATAAGAATTATGTAAGAGATGAAGCTAAAATATAAGATTTCAAGCAACAAATAAAAAATTATTAGATTATGACTCAAGCACTATTTATACCTACAAATACATTTTAAAATATTTAAGGTGGGTGTTGAATGTGTGTTTGGTCAATATACTAATCACATAATTTCTAGGCTTGTTTTATTCATATTTTATTTTCATGTTTATGCTTGTTGCTTGCAACTTTTATATGTTTCCTCTGTGATTAAAAAAGTTCATTAATGTGTGATGGTGTAGTAGATATTTTGCACCCAATATATATGAGACTTTAACTTTAAAAATTCTTACAACTTTTTTAAGCAAATCTAAAATACTTAGATGAGTAAAAAGTAGTGAAAAAATATAACATTCATGTACAATTTAAATGGTCTCATATAATGATTTAATTTAAATTTAATAAGCCAGATACCGCAGGTTAATTAAATGCCACTTGCTAATCAAAAGCATATTTATTTAGATTAATAGCTATTAAATGATTTTATCACACCACTTATGGATAACTTTATTTTAAACATTTTAATTATTTAAATTTTGAATTGATGCATACTTCTAATTGAAATAATGCTTCTAAACTTTAAGTTTAAAACTTTTTATCTTTAGGAGAATCTTTAATTATTTGTAATCTAATTTATTATTATTAAATAAACAACACATTTGTTATGAGGCAGAATAACATAGAGGCAGTTGAAAGAATCAACAAATAATTAAAGTAAGGTGAAATGGAAGTAAGCAGGTTAATTAAGCAAATTAATTTTTCACTGGAGCTTGCTCACTTTTAATTAATATTTTTTAATTATGAAATTCCTTTCATAAACGTGACAAACTAGCACATCTTTCAATGACAATAATAATAAAACTTCATTAAGAACATTTAGATCAGGCAAAGTTTAAGAGTGTGACTTTCAAAAAAAACCTTGATTTTTCAATACAAACTAATGAATTTGCTGTTACTGTGTTCAACTTTTTTTATCAAGAAACTTAGTCTCAAAGAGAATAAACTTCTCATGAAATTTAGCATCAGTCTGTTAGAGGAGTTAGTATCGCAGGTTGGGCCTGGGGTCACAGAATTTAGTTACTATTTATTTACTTATTTATTTATTTTATTTTAAAAAAGAAAACAATCAACAATCAACTGCCCAAATGGATTTTAGTTTTGTTCTGTTTTGGTTCTTTTTTAATCTTACTATTCTTCCCTTTGGAGTGGGAATGCTCACATGGAGCCATTTTACTTAGGGATTTTTTTTTTTTTTTAAGAGAGTACAAATTAGAATTACAACAGCAAAAATATAAGTGATAGATTTTCACTTGACAAAGTAATATGAATTTCACAGTATTTATTGTAATATATAGAGTTTTCTACCAACCAGCTATTCATACTACCAGATATATGTATATAAAGTTGGAGGAAGAAAGAAAGAGAAAGAAATGAACGGGAATTAATAAGAGAAAAAGAACAAACAATTGAAAAAAGGAAATAAAACAAATTACAGCATTAAGTACTTCTTTCCATAAGCAGAAATACACAGTGCAGTTGTCCAAACCACCCTGCTTACATACATAGACGAATTTCTTTCCTCCACTCCCTGTCTTGTCCTCCTCGGCTCAGTACTTCTTCCCTTTTGAACATGTTCATTCATTTCTCCTAGTAACTATTATACTCTTCAGATTCCATTTTTCTCTTTTAGTTTCTCACACTAAGGAGACAATATAATGTTTAAACATGCAGACCTGATTTATTTCACTTAAGAGTATGCTTTATAAAAAAAAAAAAAAGAGTATGCTTTATAGTTGCATCCATTTACTGACAAAAGACTCAAGTTTATCCTGTTATATCTGACTAATACACCATTGTGTAAAAAACCACATCTTCCACATCCACTATTTAGTTGATGGGCATCGGGGCTGTTCCCAGGATTTAGCCAACAGAAATTGTACTGCTATGAACATTGGTGCATATATATTGCTGTGATATGAGGTTTTCAGTTCTTCTGGAAAAATACCCAGGAGGAGAATAGCTGGTGTGAATGCGATCTCCAATCCTAGTTTTGAAGGAATCTACATGTTGATCTCCATAGTGGTTGTACCAGTCTGCATTCCCACAAATAGTGCAGAAGTGTCCTTTTTCTCCATAGCTTCCTCAGCATTTGTTATCAGCTCAAATCTTGATGTTAACTATTTTTTCTACGGTGAGATGGAATCTCAGTGTTGTTTGAATTTGCATTTCTTATATGGCCAAGGATATTGAACATTGTTTTCATATATTTATCTGGCATTTGTTGTTTCTCTAAAAAGTGTCTATTCAGCTCAGATGTCCATTTTTGGATTGGATCTGAATTTGCAGTGCCTGATTTTTTTACTCTGTTGGAGATTTGCTTTCAAGAGCAGAAACCTTTCAAAAAGATGACATCCTGTGGTTGATTTTTTGAAGTATTTCCTGTGCAGTTTGGTTTTTATTCATGAACTCTCTACTCCTATATACTTGAGGCTTCTGCCCCATATTTTCCTCCAGAAGATTCATTTGTTTCTGTGTTAATATTTAGACCTTTGATCCATTTGAACTGTAGCTTTGTGCATGGTAATATGCATGGTCTAGTTTTAGCCTTTAAAATGTAGAAAGCTGGTTTTTCCAGCACCATGTAAGAAGCTATCACTTTTTCAGTGAGCCTGTTTGGCCCTTGTATCAAAGATAAGGTGTCTGAGTGTGGTTATAGTTGTGGCTGCATCTTATAAGATGTTGCACTGATCTTGAGGTCTGTCTTTATGCAAGTATCATGCTGATTTTATCATATTAGCTCTATAGTATAATTTCAGGCCATGAATTGTGATGCCTTTTGCCTTTCCTTTGTTTCTCGGAATTGCTTTTGATGTTCTGGGTCTCTTCTGTTTCCAGATGAAGTTTAGGGATGTTTTCTCTAGTTCTGTGAGGTATAGTGACAATATCTGGATCAGAATTGTATTGAATTTATGAAGCAGTTTTGGGAGTATGGCCATTTTCACAATGTTGATTCTTCCTATCCAGGAGCATGGAATATTTTTCCTTTTTCTTGAATCCTCTTCAACTTCGTTTCTCAGAATATCATAATTTTTGCTGTATAAATTTTTACATCATTTATGAGATTTATTCCTACGTATATCTTTTTTGAATAGGACATATTGTTTTCCAAATTTCTTAGTCTTTAATTCTTTGGGTACAAAAAGGGTACTGATTTTCTGGTGTTGACTGTGTATCCTTCTTTGTTGCTGAATTTTTTAACGAAATATACAGGACTTGGTGGAGTATTTGTGGTCATCTATAGAGTATCATGTCATCTACAAATAATGGTAATTTTCCTTAAATTACCTTAAAATATTTATTTCTCTCTCTTGTCTAATCACTCTGGCTAATGTTACCAAAATAATAATCAATAGATGTGGAGGTATTAGACATTTTTGTTTTATACCCGATTTTTAAGTCAAGACCTATAGTTTTTATCCACTTAGTATGATATTGGCTGTTTTTTGTTTTTTTTTTTTCTCATAGAAGGCTTTTATCAGGTTGAGATATAGACCATCTATTCCAACTCTCTATTGAGTTTTTACCATGAATGAGTACTGTTGATGTGACCATGTTTTTTTTTTTTTCCTTGTTTCTATTGGTGTTGTGTATTACACTTATGGATTTGCATATGTTGAGCTATCCTTGAATTCCTGGAATGAATCACAGTTCACTGTGATGTATAATCTTCTTGATGATTTTCTGCATAGTGGTTGCTAGTATTTTATTTACAATTTTTGCATCTATATTCATTAGAGAGATTAGCCTGTAGTTCTCTTGTTTTAGCTGAATCTTTATCTGGTTTTGGAATCTGAGTAGTACATGACTCCAGGAATGAGTTTGGGAAAACTCATTCATTTGCTTCTGTTTCAATTACATTGAAGAGTCTTAGAAAAGTTGGAATTAAAGCTTCTCTAAATTTCTTGTAGAATTCTGTCACGAAGACAACCAGACCTGCATTTTCTTTGCTGGTAGGCTTTTTTTTTTCTTTTCTCAAATTTTCATTTTCATTTCTCATTATTGGGTTATTTAGAGCTTCTATATCTTCTTCACTCAGCTTTGGCATTTCATCAAGGAAATGTCCGTTTCTAGAAACCTGTCCATTTCCTCTGTGTTTTTCCATCCTGTGACAGTAAAGATTTTTAAATTAGGTTATTGATGGTCTTCCAGATTTCTCTAGGGCCCTTAGAGATTTTATCCTTTTCATTCTTTATTGCATGACTCAGGCTTTTCTCTTTTCTTTTCTCTCTCTTTTTTTTATTAGGTTGGCTAGGGGTTTACCAATTTGATTTATTTGATTTCTTTCTCCTTTGTATTGCTTGTATCCAATGCACTAATTTTTGCTCTAATCTTTAAAATTTTCTTCCTTCCTTGGGCTTTGGGCTTGACTTGTTCTTCTTTTTCTAGGAGCTTGAGGTGAAGCATAAGATCATTTATTTGAGCTTTTTCTGTCTTCCTAATGTGTGAATTTACCACTATTAATTTTCCTTTTAAGATAGCTTGCCTTGCATCTCAAGATTTTGGTAGGTTGTATCTGCATTTTCATTTGATTGGATATATTTTTTAATTTCTACTTTAATTTCATCTGATTCCCATTAGTTGTTTAGGAGGTTGTTCCAAGTGTTTATGTGGTTTGTTTTTTCAATAATTTACAGTTTTATTGCATTGTGATCAGATAGTATGCATTCAATAATTTCAATTCCTTTGTATTTACTTGTAGGTGCTGTGTGTGCTAGTATAAGGTATACTTTGGACAATGTCTCTGTGCATCTGAGAAGAATATATATACTTTGTTGTTGTGTGAAACACTGTAGATGTCTATGAAGTCAATTTCTTCACAAATTAGGTTTAATTCTGTTATTTCTTTCCTAATGTTCAGTCTAGTTGATCTACCACTTTGTGACTGTGGCATGTTAAATTTCGTTGCTATTGTATTATTGCTCACTTGATTTTTCTTTCTTTTTTTGCTTTATACAATTTAACTGAAATGGATTTACATTTGTTTTTGAAATGAATTCCATTTATTACGCATCTTTTCCCCATGGTGATTTGAGGATCTTCAACCTAATATAAATATTTTACAAGTATTTGAATATTTGAGGTATATCTGCACAATACCTCAGCAATATCTTTCAGCAAGAAAACCCCGAAAAGTAAAAAGCAGAGGCAATTACTAACTACAGTGAAAATGTGCTGAACATATTGTCTGAGGTAAGGATGCACCACATACCTGTTCAAATAAGAAAATCATCCTTACTACACAGGATGATCATATTTTTAGATAGGGCCTGAAAACTTAAGCTTCCAATCAGATGCTGAATGGCAGAGCAACATTCCCAGTTTATGCCACGAATTCATAGAGAATAAGTTCCAGCAACTCAGGCTTCTTTCCATTGGTCCTCAGAAAGTGTGCTTCTCTGGCAGTGGCAGGCAGGTGTTTCAGTTTAACTCAGGTACCTTTCTCTTTGGTTTTCTTCTTTTTTCCGATCATTTTCCTTGACACGTTTCAGAAAGCTGTTATGACTTTTTGACTGTTTGATATGCTCAGTATGCACATTAATCCTCTTGGCAAGTATCTTGCCCTTAATTTGTTCGTTTACAACAATGACAATAGCATGCTGGGTATCGTTGTAGATTCTTCCCTGTTTTGTCATGGTAACAATTTTGAGGCATTCCTTTTTGGAAAGGAAGAGTATTCATTCCTTTGATGTCTACAATATTACCTTTTTTGTAGGTTCGCATATATATGGCCAAAGGAGCAACCCCATGTTTTCTGAAAGGGCTGGAGTATATATACCAGGTTCCTCTTCTCTTGCTCTTTCTGTGGATTGGAAGATGGCAGTTCCAGCCAAAAGGCTCATTTGTTTTTTCATGTCTGTTAAAATTTGTCTTATATAGGAGGATGCTCCTATATTGGGTACTTGTGTATTTATTATTATGTCTTCCTCTTGCATTTTGCCTTTAACAAGTAAGTAGTGACTTTCTTTGTCTATTTACATTATTTTTGGTTTGAAGTTGATATTGCCAGCAACCAGAATAGTTACCCCTGATTTTTTTCTGATTTCCTGTGGCATAGAGGATTATTTTCCATTCTTTGACTTTAACTGTGAATTTTCTTTTGAGTTAAATGTGTCTTATATCCAGTATATTGTTGGATTTTGTTTCTTAGTCAGCTCTGTAGTCTGTTTTTCTTCATTGGTGAATTGGGACCATTTACACTGATGGTTATGACTGATACATATTGGCTTATTTTTGTCATGTAATTTTCTTGTTACAAGTCTCATAATTTTTTCCTCTTCTTAATTCCTTGCTCTGTTTGGTGTTTTCTTGATGCTGTCCTTGAAGCTGTGGTCATTTCTCTTTGTAGAATATCTGCTAGTATTCTTTGTAGGGTTGGTTTGGTGGTCCTGAATTTGTTCAATTAATCTTTGGTATGGAAGGATCTTCTTTCACCATTGAATTTGATAGTTTTGCAGCGTACATAAATCTGGGTTGGAAGTTATTTTCTTTTAGGACATGAAATACGTCACTCCAAGCTCTTCTTGCTTGTATGGTTTATGTTGAGAAATCACCTTTGATTTTGATGGGCATTCCATTGTAGGTGATCTCTTTCTTTTCTATGGCAGCTTGTCATGTTCTATTCTTTAGCTCAATTTCTGACATGTTGATAAATATGTGTCTAGGTGTAGATGTGTTGTGATTATGGCTGTGTATAGTTCTTTGTGCCTCACTTATCTGCATTTCAGTTACTTTTCTCATATTTGGAAAATTTTCTGCTAGCACTCCTGAAAATAGTCTTATGTCATTTGTGCTGCCTCCACTGATTCACTCACACATTATTCATACACTATTTTTCTTCGCATCATCTTTTAGCTGCTGAATTGTTATTTCCTGGCTCCTTATTAGTTTTAAGAGATCTTATATTTCATATTCATTAACTACAATAATATCTTTGGTGTCTGAAAGTCTATCATCAGTTTCTTTTTCTTTTTCTTTTTTTTTTTTTTTTTTTTTTTTTTTTTTTTTTTTTTTTTTTTTTTTTTTTTTTTTTTTTTTTTTTTTTTTTTTTTTTGTCTTTTTGAGACAGGGTCTCGCTATGCAGTTGAGGCTGGCCTTGAGCTCACTTTAGCCCAGGCTGGTCTCGAACTCATGTCGATCCTCCTGTCTCAGCCTCCCGAGTGCTGGGATTACAGGCGAGTGCCACCACGCCTGGCTTATCTTCAGTTTCACTGAAGCAATTTTATCTGTTTTTGGTGGTGTTTTTTGTGTTGTTATTCACTGTCAATCATTTTTATTTTCCTCTATTTTCTTATCTATGTCTTCTTTAGCTGCACACAGCAATTCTTTCATTACTATTGTGCGTTCCTTTTGGAAATTAGAGATTATTTCTGCTCTTACTGCTTCTATAGTCTGATGGAATTGTTTCTTTACTTCAGTTGCTATCCTTTTAAAGGTTTCTGGTGTGTCATTTCCAAGTTTTTGCATGTCTTTGTCTTCTGGATTTTTTTGGGGGGTGTGCTTGAAGATTGAGGCTGCCTTTTGCTCCTGCATTGGTAATTTGGAAGCTCCCAGTAATCATCCTGATATAGTACCTCAGGATGCCCCTAGTCTACTAGAGTTCTTTTTTTTTTTTTTTGAGATGGGATTTTGCTGTGCAGTTCAGGCTGGCCTTGAGCTCACTTTTGTAGCCTAGGCTGGTCTTGAATTCACACCAATCCTCCTGCCTCAGCCTCCCGAGTGCTGGGATTACAGGCATGTGACACCGTGCCCGGCTCTCTACTAAAGTTTTTAAATGGCTTTATGAATGCTGTCCAAGTGCTTATGCTGGGCTCACAGGTCTCAACTCTCCCAAATTCCACAGGCCACTCAGAGTTGATCTAAGTTCTTAAAAGTTTGGACTGGGACCAGCAGAAACTCCATGCTTCTGGGAGGCGAAGATGGTCAGATTTTACTAAAGTCCCACAGGAGACTGAGAGTCCATCAGAGTTCTTAAATGGCGCCAGGAAAGCTCTACCTTGGGATTATATAACTTGTTTTTGATATTTACAAGTGTTCATAGCTAAGAATTTTCCTTGAGTCTCAGAGAAAATTTTGGCTTGGATATTTGAAAACTACTTGTATGACCAAGATGTTAATAAAAAGATTAATGCATTCTTAGCTGTAGAAAAGTAATATTTATAATACCGTAGTTGACCTTATTATTATTGGGAATTGTGTTAGTTACTTTTTACTCATCACTGGGGCAAATACCTAACACCCAAAATGAAGGAAGGAAAGGTTTATTTAGCTCACAGTTATTGGAGGTTTCAGTCCATACTCGGCTAGATCCACGACTGAGGGGTACATGGCAGAGAGCAGCAGTTCATGTTGGGGGTACAACAACAATGGTGACAGAGGCAACAGAACAACCAGGGGAGCAGAGAGCAACAGCAAATCAGGGCAGCAGAGTAGCAGCATTTGTCTGTCTCTCTGTCTTTCTTTATATTACATTCAGGATCTCCGCCTCAGCCTATCTACCTTAGGCTACACCCATAATCCCAGAAATACTCAGACCATAATCCAATCAGTATTAAAACACATAATTCCAGTGACTCATGAGTCGAGTCTCCATCTATAGGAGTCCCTGCATCATGACTGCATGAGGCTTTGGGGGGACAACTAGACATAAACCATAACAGGAATATATGAAGATTAAATGTGATTAAAGAAGATGTGTTTGTGTCAAGTTCATAAGGGGTTAAGAAGGGTAGTGATGATGCTTAATTTTGTTGTTTATTTACTTGGAAATCCCTCAAAGGACGAATAAGGCACACTTTTGGGTATGTAAGGATGGGTGATGTAGGATCTTGGGTATCATATCTGGTCCCTCATTTTTCCTCTCATGCACTGTTCCCCTACTTTCTTCCTGACTGCCTAGAACTAAAAATCTTTGATCTGCCATACCTACGCTATTCCCATCCTAGACCCGGCTAACGAGAGTGTGAATTTCTGAAACAGTAGCCAGATTCAGTTTCCCTTTTATAAGTAGTGAGCATCAGGTAGTGCACCCCAGTGGTGAAAACACTGACGAATGTACTTTTAAAATTTTTTATTTATTTTGTTTTATTTTTTCATTTTAATGAGAAAAAAAGGATAAAATAGCAATGAAACAACTTCAAAAAAGGTTAGTAGGATTATAACAATGATTAATACATTGCATATTATTGTCTTTGTAGTAGTTATTTAGAGGATAAGATGTAGACATTATATCTTGTAAAAATAATATTGCTACAAATTTTTATTTTAAATGAATTAAGAGAAAGTGGCTGTATATTTATCCTAACTCTTTTGGATATATACTTTTTTTCTCTAATTTTTGTCACAAAACAGTCTTTTATTTACACTTTTGTAAAGTTAGTAACACATGACACTAGATTGCTTGTCAACTGGTAGCTAATCTTGACCAGATAGGATGTTCATCTCAGGAGTGAGGTAGTTTGTTTGCTTTGGACACTGGGCCAAGTCCCACCTACACATATTTGGCTAATTTCCTAGTTTTTTTAAGCCTTACTGCTGTGACATCACAATACAGAGTAATCTCATGCTGTGAACCGTGCAGCAATAAACATGAGATTATAGACATCACTTTGTTCCTATCTTAAACCTTTCAGTTAAATGCTCAGAAATGGAATTTATGGTAACTTTCTGGTAACTTTATTTTTATGAGGAATCTAGATATTATTTTCCATATTGGTGCCACTAATTTATATTCCCAGAAACTGCGCAAAGAAATTCCCTTTTCCATAGATTTTCACTATACTTATTACCTCTTACTTTTCTAACAACAGCTATTCTAAGATGCATTAAATGTTATCTTATTGTGATTTTAATTTGTAACCCATGATTTTACTTTGGCTTTTCATAATGGTATTGTTCTCAAAAACTGCCTGTCCTCCCTTCCTCCCCACTTCCCTCCCTCCGTCTCTTTCCTTTTTTCTTCTTTCTTTCTTTCTTTCTTTCTTTCTTTGCCAGGCAGGTGCTTATGCCACTGAGCTATATCCTTGGCCCTTCATAATGGTATTGTTGAATATACATAGATATATAGATATATAGATATAGATATAGATATAGATATGCTATTTTATTTCTAATTTTGAGAAATATATTTCATTCTCTTGTTAACATTATTTTTTTAAATTTATATTTTTAGTACCAGTTGTTACAACATACCTCAGACTCATACCGAAGCTCCTGCTTTCAGCCTCTGCAGGGCTGTGATTACAGGTATGTGCCACCATACCTGATTACAGCAGCTGGCTCAATGCACTCAAGGGCAGAACCTGTACAGGATTTGGTGGTACGTATTGAACCCTGATCCCCACTTGTTCACTTTTAAAGCAATTTATATTTTCTAGTATTGGGTTCCTTGCAGATTTATGTTACCTTCCTTTTGAATGTATATAATACAGTTAACTTTTCTCACCATGAACATTGTTTTTATGGTTGTGTTTTTTTTTTTTTTTTTAGATAACATTTATTTCCTCCTTTTAGTTTTGTAGAATGAAGTTTTAAAGTCAATTAAAAAACATCATTGCACAGAACAATGTTAAATAGTTTTCATCCTTATGATTCTTCCCTTAATTTCACAGAATGAGGTTTCATGTATAAATCTTTATTATGTTTTGTAAATAGAGTTAAATAGGGGCCCAGTGTCATTCTTCTGCATGTGAATACCCAGTTTTATTCATCCACTTATTAAGAGACAGTTCTCTTTCCTGTGAGGTGCAAAGAGCTAAAATGACACTGAGGCCAAGAGGTATTAGGAGCAGGGGCTTTCGAAACCTTTGAGAAATAAGAGTCTGAGCTCAGCTTATATTAAAGGACAATGTGCTTGTGTTATAGGAAAAATATTAGGCAGCAATTAATACTGTGGCACTTAAAAACAGACGTTGAAGAACTCAAATGGGTAGAAAGAACTTTTTACATAAGAAAAACAATCTGAGATGGAATGGTAAGAATCAATTTTATATCATTTTATTTATGGTACTTAGGAAATACAAGAAATAGCCAAAAAGAAATTTACTAAGCTTTTAATTAATTTGATAGCTGGAAAATTCATTGTCCAAATTTATATTTTCACTTGGAAGCCTGAGACAAGTGGATCCTTGCAAATCTGAGGTCAGTTTGGGCTATAAAGTAATTTTGAGGCCAGCCCCTGAAGTTCAAAAAGAAACAAAACAAAAAACTTTGAAGTGTATATGACCTAAAATGTTGAATACAACATTAAACTAATGTGGTAAATAAAGGAATGATTGTCAAATTGACTGTGAGGGAGATAAAGAATTAATAAGCATTTCTGACTCCCATGAAAATGTAAGTCATTAATTCATTCATCTACCTCCTTTGTGACCAAACAACTTTTTCGTCTTGTAAAGCATTTAACTTTGGTTATTAAATAGATTTTACTACCTTAATGCACTTTTAAACTTGCTGCTTTTATGCATAACTGATTTTCCTCTGTTCTTATTCATAAAATCATAAGGCTGCGATAATCATCTCCTTCTAATTCATTCAAATCATTTAAAATATCAGAAAATTTGAACTAAGTCGAACAAAATATATATTTCCTTTATAATTATGGCTCACCTTGTCTTCAAATGTGGTTAAAAATAATTCATAGATTGATTTATGATATAATCATTTTTAAATTGTACTATTATTTTGAGGTCTACAGAAAGGAAGCAACTTTAAAATCTAGACTTGCTCTTTAAGTTATGCCAATGAAAAATTCTCAGATGCAATCATAAATAATTTCTTTTTGTATGTGGTGTATCTATTTCTTGAATGGCACTAATCAATGCTTATTGAACTCATCTTATGTCGCGCCCACCATTTGTGTCCCTAGTGCTATGACAATCAGAAGCACTGAAAAGACGTCCTGGATTTGGAGGCAGTGAACAGCTTTGTTTCACACCTGCGGTCCTGGCCTTGCTCACTCCCAAAGAACAAAGAAATCCAAGCCTCACCCCTGGTGATCTGCGGTCTTTTAGGCATTTATAGGCAGGAAATGCTGAACCAGAACTGTAGTATTTCATAGGACAGGGAAGGTTCTATGAATTTGGGGAACACGTAGGTCAAACAGGAAAAGGAAACTCTGCATCCAAGATGCCATGGATGAAGAACCAGGGAGTGAACTGTGGCATCCTGGAAGAGTAAGTGAGAAGAACGGGGCAGGTTGGAAAAATAACAGCAGATGCGGCTTTTCTGCTTTAGCAGTAGACGAAAAATAAATTTAACATTTTTCCAAATGTAGTATATACAAGTACAAAAATGAGTTAATCAGTGTATTTTAATAACAGTTCCATATAAACAATATTAAGTTTTAGTAAGTTAAATCAATGTTAAAGAAAAATACAGCATTTAAACTTATCCTCTTTGGAAAGTTCAGATTAGAGTGACTGAATACAAGTGCTTCAGCACACTGTGGTGCAGTCCAGTCCTTTTGACTGTAACTTTGTGGGAGCAGTTGGTCTTGAGTCCTCATTTCCTGTTCTGCTCCTACTGTTAGTTTTCTTTTAATAACCAGTACTTGTTTAGTATAATTTATGCATGCGTTGATACAATTTCCTTTCTGCATAGTATGCACAGACTAACTTTAAAAGCAGTAGAAAAAAACTCTCGCTGTGTTTGCCTATGAATGAATACATTTTAAATTGTATAGTTTGATTAGTATTTGAGTTTTAGAACACGCAAGTGAACGAAGCTAAGGTGACATTACTTCCTCCCCTGAGTTGGTCTTCTCCATCACACGCCCCCGCCCCCCACTATGTTCTCACCTAAATGAATGGAGCTGTGTGGCCCAAACAGGTTTTTCCACCAGGCGTCATCTATTGATAGAAGGGTATTACAGATAAGCTGTGTGGGAAAGGGGTCTGCTGCCAGATCAGCAGTCGGCTTTTCCCTGTGAAACTGATCAGGAATGAGTCACAGGGCTATCTCTGCATAGCTCCACCAGATATGGTAGAAATAAATATTTTTACAGAGTAGTATAACAGATTGAAATTTGTTCCCCTGCTAAGACACTTAACACCTTAAATCCTCACTCCCATGCCTAAGCGAACATTTTATTCTCAGCCAATTTTTGCATTAGAAGCTGCAAGAAAGAAACCTGTCTTCCTGTGATAGTTACTGTAAAGGAAACCAAATTGCAAAACTTCACTATTTTTAAATGAGATTTTAACATTAATTAGTGAAGACTTCAGCAAATACAAATGTCTTTTCTTAAATATATAACTATTTCTGTACTTACGATTACAGATAAGAAGGGTCAGGTGATCGTGGAAAGGCAGGTAGGAACCGGCAAGTGCACACAGCCACCGCAGCAACGCCTGAGGAAGGCTTCATGAACTTCTGGAGGAGTGGCTCAATTTTGATTTTTCCTAATGACTTATTCATAGATTTTTTTAAATTCTCTTTTTAGAAACACATGTGCCTATCTTCATTCTTTGTCTCCTTTTCCTCCCTTCAATCCTTTCTGCATTTCTTTCACTTATTTGTTCATTCTTTAAAAAATTTCTATACAAAATGGGTTTTTAAGTGCATATCACCGGTAGCAATGCTTATTTCAAGCTTTTTTTGTGATCTCCCTCTGTGTTTCTGACTTTGTCTCTACCATTTTTTTCTTTCTCTTTCCTTTCTCTTTTCTTTCTTTGGTGCTAGAGAGTGAAACTTTAGATATTTGTATGCTGAGGTATATACGCAAACCTCATTTTCCATTTTAAAAAAGGGCAGTTGATTTAGTAAGGGAAGTTTATCTGAAGGATGTAATTTCTAACAGTATCAATTCATATCAAATTATATCATTGAATTATTATGGGCCTTCAAATGATATCATAACAGAAATATAATATGACCACAGTAGGCTGAGATACAGAGGTAACAGAGGAGATCTAAAAATGTTACTTATGTTATAGCAATATATATATATACATATGAAATATATATATACGTATAATAATAATTTGCTATATATAATTGCTATTATTATTATATACATATAATAATAATTTGCTAGCTATATATTATTATATACATATAATAATAATTTGCTAGCTATATATATATACATATGAAAAATAAATGTTGCAAAGTTTATAGATATGAAAAACCGATTATATGGGTTGTGGTTGAGGAGAAAGGGACAAAAAGTAAAATGAAATCACAGAGCAAAGCTCAGCAGATAGATAGATAGATAGATAGATAGATAGATAGATAGATAGATAGATAAGATACAGTTGTATTTGATTATACCTAGCTACCTGGTAGCTAAACCAGGATTATGGAAAGTTTCATCGTAGCCTGGGTAATTTAGTGGCTGAGCCAGATTTTCCATCACAATAAAAAATTTAAAAAGTGCTTTGGATGATGTACAGAAATTCTGTGTTCAATCCTGGTCCCTTAAACCAAGGGAGAAAAAAAAAAAAACAAACAACTTCACATAGTCAAGACAAATGCACACTCAACACATTGAAAATAAATGACCACAAATAGCAAATATATTGAATTATGAAAAATAACATCTTTATACGTATAAAATTCCATTTTGTAAAAATAAATACTATCAAGATAATATAGATTCGGCACATAAGAGTAACGACTTTAATAGGAGAACACGAGAAAAGACAATGGTGACAAAGTTAAAAATGATAAGTTACTGTGACTAAGGACTCCCCCTCATGATACAGAAAATGAAACCTGCAAAAACTGATTAGAAATGAAAGATATAGTTAAAACTAGCAATGAGATTATGTGTAAAAATGTTTAACTCAGTGAAATACCACTGAAGGACTAAAAATACAGGACAATATAGTTGAAAGGAATAAGAGAAACTAATAGAAATAATAAAGAATACCTTTACAATAAGAAATATATCCATTTTATTTAAAAAATTCTTTGAATAATATTTATTGAACACTAATTATTCTAGATAAAAGTAGAAGGAGAAAACAGGTGAGAAACATTTTACTCTGATGTTTAGGTAGGTTTCATTTTCAAAGAATTAAATAATTTAATGTTAAAGAAGCTATATTCTATATCACAAAGCAAAATATAAGAAAGGTGTATAAATATTTTACATGGACATATTTTGGGATTTCCATTTTCTTTTAAGAAATATTTTATTGTAATATAAAATATTAGTTTAAAATTAGGAAAAAATACAATATTGCTTAGGTATGGTAGATAAAAATTAACATGGTAAAATGTAGAAATGTTGACCTAAAAATTGAAATAAATTTCATTTCTGAGTACATTTTATAATAAACATGTAACTAAACAAATGTAAAAATAATATGTCACCTTAGCAGAGTTCTTCAAAGTGCACCACATTTTGCATTCCTAGCCCTTTTGGGAAGCTAAATGAGAAAGCTGGTAATTGTGATCCCAGCAATCAGATGAAGTAATGTTCCTCTATTATTTGGTAAAGGCTTTTTAATCTAATTGCGAATGGCCATGAATGGTCAAAAGTGCTATGATTGTGTTATTAATACTGAAAACAAAAACATTATTTCTTCTTTTTGTTTTGTCTTTTTGAGACAGGGTCTCGCTATGCAGTTCAGGCTGGCCTTGACCTCACTTCCGTAGCCCAGGCTGGTCTCGAACTCACACTGATCCTCCTGCCTCAGCCTCCCGAATGCTGGGATTACAGGCGTGCGCCACCACGCCCGGCTAAAAACATTATTTCTATGGAAGGTAATTATTAAAGAAAAAGTAGTGTTATAACCTGCAACACTTTTTAAGAGTGTTTGGTCCTCTTTGTAAGCAGGTTAAAAAACCCATTGCACAATTACTATACAATTTCTCAGGAATAACTTGCTAGCTATTAATTTCAGGATCATTTGATTTTCCTGGAGAGTATTTGTTGGGTTCTTATTTTATGGAGGCTGCATTATAATCAATTTAGAATTTGGTTAGGTGTCTTAGTTAATTATCTCATCCCTGAGACAAATACCAGACACCTAAAGTTAAGGTAGGGAAGGTTTAGTTAGCTCATAGTTGTATAGCACTTGATCGATAAAGCTGGCTCCTCATTGAGCTAAATGAAAAGAAATATCTCTGCCAATAGCATTTAGAAAAGCTATGATGTCTGCATCCTGTACTCTGAACTACTATGAAGACAATAATATGCGTTTTATTAATTATTATGACTGTCCTACCTACATTTTTTGAAACTGTCTAATTGTTATTTCTTATTAAAAGTATTAAAATTATTAAAATGTTTAATAAATAAATAATACCCCTCTCCAAATAAATAAATAAATAAATAAATAGATAAATAAATCCTTGTCTCCATTGGTACATGTTGGCAGCACATGCTGGTTACATTCCTCGTGGGAAGCTGGTTCAGCCACACAACACATCTTAATTCCCTTGTCATCCCTGTACCCTTCCTGTTCTCAGCACACTTCCTGGTGTTGAAGTTTTCATCTTCTAAATATATTGTCTCAACAATGGGAATGTGCTTGCCTGTGAGACAACTCTAGAGGAGCCACGTTTCTTGAAAGAACCATGCAAACCTTATGCCATTAGTATTGCTTCATATATGAAAATTTATAGGAAAAAAGATCACCAGATGTGTGAAATTAGAGAATTAGAGGATTTAAAAAAAATAAAATTCATTTAATGAGAAAAAAAGATAAAATAGCAATGAAACAGTTTCGAAGCAAGTTAGTAGGACGGTTACAATTAGTACCATGTATATTGTGGTCTTTATAGTAGTTATTCAGAGGAAAAGGTGCAGACCTGATATCTTGTCTAAATAATTTACTACAAACTTTTAGAGAAGTAGAGGATTAATGTCAAACTGTCAAGTCAAAATATGTACGGACTTAGTTCCACAATTTTCCTTGATACCGAGGATTCCATGTTGGCCATTCTACTTTATTGAAAGTGTTCATGTGTACAATGTATAGATGACCATCCAATTGATTTATTAGAACAGAGTGTATTCATGTTCAAAAATAAAAAAGACTGTCTGCAAGTGAAGGTGGCATAGCAGAGGAGAAACAGTTCATGGCAGGCAGAAGACATCAAAGCAACAATGGGCACAACCACAGCTCTTTCTATCCCTTAGACTCTTAATCCTATTGCCCTTGATGCTAATAGTTCATCATGAATCACTCCCAGTGTCACACACTGTAGATCCTGCCACCTCTGAAAAAGCCCCACCTAAGAGTGCATGAGGCTTATTGGGAGACATCTAGACACAAGCCTTAACACAGGTAAGTAAGTATGCAAAATATATGAAACTCCTAAAGAAATTCTTTTTCTTTCCTCTACTTGTGAAATGTATAATAAACATTTGTGGAAGGGAACATGTTATCTCATATCGTGCATTGATTTTAGAAAGTTCTTTTGGGTCATAGACACTCTAAACAGCTTATAATTTATTGTTCTGAATGTGGGGTAGCTTTTTGTTTGAAAAAAGAATTTGTAAGTATTGGGAGGAATAAAAATTATATTTCTTAAAAAAATTATGTTTCCTGGTAAAACAATGGCTGAGTCTGATGAAAACTGTTATCACTGAATTTTGTAAATGGATGACAATGACTAGGACTTGGTCCCAAAAAGAATTAAATCACAATAGATGAACAATAGATTTAGGTGTGTAAGAAAAATATGAAAGGACCTAAGCGTTATGGGTCAGAGATCTTAGCAGCGCTTTATTAGAGAAACCACAAAAGCAGTAGTTTTAATGTAATCTTCGAAAAATATGGGATAGACTCTGAAGCAAAAGGCTTTGGTTCAAATTCTGAGACCCACAGTTTCTTAACAGGGCAAATTACACAACCCATCTGGGACTCAGTTTTTGCAAGTGCAACATTTACTTGTCCAGAGATTTATGCATGAAGTGAGTTGATGCATATAAAGTACTGAGAAGAGGGCCAGCTACATAGAAAGAGCTATGCCAGTTTTGGACGCTAGTGTTGTCATCCTTCTACTCAGACACTAGAATGTATTGAGATGATAGTATTCTTTGGGCTTTCGATTCCATATGTAAAGGGAGTTATAATTTTCGTGTATTTCAGACTGTTGATATGATCTTTAGAGAAACTGGTAGGAAGGCAGTATTCTTGGGATAATTATAAAATAGAATTTTGGTCTTCAGATGTTATAAGATTGTTTTGAAGTTTTGATATTTTATTTCACATTTGCAGTTGTTTGTTTATATTCAGATATTACAAAAAAAAAAACCCAGTATTCCTGCTAAGTTGAACTATTTCAAATAATGGATTTATATGAAAAGTATATGTATAATATTGATATAATATTGATGAGAAAAAGAATGTCAGATATTTGACTTAAAAATTGCAGTAAAAGGTTGAGCCAAAGCCATAAGGCTTCGGAATTCCATGTGTAGCAGGTGTCATCTGTACGTGTGAGTGATCAAGATATGAACACAGAGAGGGAGCCAGGGTAGGATCGTGTTTTAAAAGGAATTTCTCTGAGCCTAACTGGTGATATATAATCGAATGAATAAGTGAAAGCATTTGAAAGATACCTTTGCTGGGCTTTGTAATTCATCCTTTGAGGAAATTAAGATAAGAGCAACAAAGAACTGCTGTTTTGGTCTGAATAGTTTTATTCCCATCAAATTTTTATGTTGATGTTCTTGTCTCTGTTGTGAAAGCATGAGGAGATAGATCCCGCTGGGAAGCCACGAAAGTAAAGCCTTAGTAAAGGGCATTACTGGCCTTAAAAATGTCTCAAGATGAACTTACTCCTCCTTTCCTTCAGTGATTACACAATGACAAGATTCTGTCCTGTGGACCATAACATAGGCCACCAATAATGGACACCAATTCTGCCGGCATGTTTATCTTGGACATCCTGTATTCTAGCACTATGATTAATAAATATGTATTATTTACAAGTTACACAATTTGTGCTGTTTTTTAATAATCATCCAAATGGATTAAGACAGTTATTTATTATAATCAGTTGTATAATTTCTATTAGAAAAATTGAAATCCCCCTGATCACTTCAGTGTGATTAGAAAATTCAATTACCATGTATAGAAATCTTACGAAGAGCTTTATTCAACTGTATCTTTCTATTTCCTTTTCCATTTGTATTTTTTTCCTTTTGTCTCCTTTTCACAAATAAAACACAGACACAGCGCATACCACATACATAACTACTTGCAAACATCAACACGTACAGTTTTCTTTTTATTTAAGCAGATACTTATAAGGAATATGATGACCTGCTAGTTACACAGTAAGGATCTCAGGCTTCAGCATCGATCATGAACTACACAGAGCCCTATGCCATGCCGCTTTCACTCACTAGAACTGTATGCTTATTTTAAACAAGTATTTGGATGACACCAGACTAATGTTGGAAAACTTAACAATAAGGATAAATGCAATTCATGAAGAGATAAATGACCTTAAATATAGTTGCTTTATTGACAAAGAAAGCAATTAGTTTCAAGAAGAATTCAGAATGTGTCTATAAAAGTTAAAACTCATTCATTTCTATTATTATTTATTTTAATTTCATTTTTATGAAGTTGCCCCATAGCACTTAATGAAATTTTAATCAAAGTGAGAATAAATATTATTAATCAGGTTTCTCCCTGTACACAAAGATAGCTTATGTAGGTTTTTTATAAGATAATTTTATTCAAATGGGCATGGAACCTTAAATGTCATCTGTTGTGTAAAGCCATCATTATTTCTGGACAGAGGTTATCAATTACACACAATTATTTTACTTATTTTTTATGTATTTGATACAGACTCTCACTATGCAGCTCAGAAGTGTAGCGATCCTCCCGTTTTCAGCCTCTCCAGCACTGGAATTACAGACATGCACCACCATGCCTCGTTTTGGTGGCCAGCTCAGTGTACCTGAGGGTGGGGCCAGCATGCCATATGATACTAGAGATCAAATCCCAGTCCCTATGCTTGCCTAAGCAGACATTTAGTCTGATTAAATATCTCACCAGTCCTTAGATTATTTATTAAATAATGGTTTAATGTACAAATATTATTTTATTATAAGCCAGAACATCTATTATCCTAATAATACAAAGAGAAAACAGATACAAACTTAGTATAGTATTAAGGGACTTCCTTAATTAAAATTGTAAAACTAAGTATATATGTAAACATATATATATGTTATATCCTTTTATTTCTACTCCACCCTTTGGCTGAATTTTCTTAACATAATATCTGCCTTTCTTAATTCTTCTCTTATGAAAGCCATCACTCCCTAGTCACTCAAAACAAGGAATCCCTCCTCCTTCTCCTCCTCTTTGACCCCCTCACCTACACTATTGTTTGTGTTTCAACAAAACTTAATTTGATGGTTTAAGTCATTCTACAAATAATGGTGAAAAATCAGATAATAAAATCTTTGTAGAATCTAGATGTGATTAAATGATTATTCCCTATATATTTTTTAAAGTTTTCAAGTTGTACAAAAAATGCTAAGGGGAAAAATCAAATATAAACATAGAATTCACACAGACAACTGTAGAATAGCAATATGCATACTGACTGTTTTGGCTTCTGAGATATCTTAGATTCCTACATATCTACATCTTTGTATTTACCACAGTATTAGAATCATTGATTCATGATACTGCTTTTGTTCTTAAAGAGGCAACTATTGTGATTCAGAATGCAGCAGTTGGTACAGACATCATATTTAGATTCATGAGCATCGTTTCAGTACTTCTCATGCACTTTGAGTACCTTTACTTAGAAATTCAAAGGCCTTATTATTTGGTTTCACATACAAAAGTGCATATAGAGAAGTATGCCAGTTCGTATGCTAGCTTAATAATTTTGGAATTTGTCAACTAAAAATAAGTCTTCCTGACATATGTTTGGTAATACTCATTCTATTACCTGACAGAGGTAGGTTTGTGCATAAATATTTGATAAAAAAAAAAAAAACAAAGAAAAAGAGAAAAGATAAGGAAGTGGAAACAAAAAAGAAAGGAAAGGAGCATAAAAAAAGAAGGGAAGGCAGGAAATCAGGATTATGGTACTTTGGTAAATAGCTCAGGTCAGTGCAAAATTCCATTAAAATAAGTTTAAAGAAAATAATTTCCTTTCATTACTTGTTTCGACTGAACTGCTTCTCCTTTTCGTATGCTTTTCTCATGTTGCTGTAGATCAAAAAGAAAAGAAAATGTCAGTAGGGGGCTAACATTTATGCAGCATGAAGATGATGGTGCAGACAAATTTTAACAATCATCCTAAGATTGTAGCACACGGGATGGCTCAGTGGTCTAAAGCGCCTGCTTGGGGAAGCTTGGGCGGCTTCAAGGACCGCGGTTCGATCCCCGGCACCACATGCTGCTCCAGCCCTGCCCTCTGTGCGGGCTGAGCTGGCCATAAAATTGAGTGAATAAACAAACAAAGGTTCTGAAACAAGAAAAAATAAATAAATAAATAAAATAAAAAATTCAAAAAAAAAAAAAAAACTTTTTTAACTAGTATGTGGTCAGTAAGTTCCAGTGAAGTGAATCATTTTAGAATTTAATTCATTATGTTTTTTAATGCTTAATAATGTATACATGAGGCTCTCTGCCTGACTTTGCTTACATACAATTTCTTAATATCTCTGACTTTACCTGACCATATTGAAATTTCAACCCATTGTAAAATGACTTAATTGTAAGAAAAGTCAGGGGCTGGACAGATAGCTCTGCAGATTAAAGCTCCTGCTTACGTATGTGCAGAGACCAGGGTTTGATCCCTGGCACACTGTGCCAGCCTCAACCCTGAGGCATATTGAGACTGCAACTGACACTGTTGGTGTGTGCCTATAATTCCATTGCTTGGGAGGCTGAAAACAGGAGCATTACTATGAGTCTTAGCTGTGTAGTGAGACCCAATAGACCCTGCAATAAGTACATTAAAATAAACTGTAAGAGAAATCAAGTATCTGATTAGATTATTGTTATATTGATTTTTTTTTTCATGGTAGCTCAGATTGAACTCAGGACCTTGTACTTGCCAGGTAAGCACTTATTCCACTAAGCTACCCTGCAGACCTGATTATTGTTGTATTGAGCATAATTAAAATTGAAAAAAATATATTCAACCGCAGGCATCAGGGAATTTTGAGTAACAAGTGGGAGGAACAGAAAGTGATGGCCACTGTGTGACCATCTCACTAGTTAGTATGGGTGTCCTCAGATTTTGTCCCCACTGCTCCACTCCACCACCCACATCATTTCTTGTTTTACTTTTCTCATGTTGTAAAACAAATAAGTATCTTCAGCTACACATACTATTGTTGGCAGAACTAGAGCAGTGACAGTTCAAAGCTCCCCATCTGGCAAACAAGCTATAAAAACAAAAATAAACCATTTTTTCAATTTCGCAGAAGTCCAGAGAGAGAAAGATTAATTAAATTCAATCGAGTCAACACTTCCTAGTACTGTGATGATCGCAATATTTTTCTACTCTCTGCTTATAGAATCTTTCTCCTTCATATTGTGCTATTTGAAAAAACAATAGCCTCTTCATGTACCATTCAAAGCAGTACAATATTTATGAATAAATCTGTTTGTTGAACCCATAGCTTAGGAATTCTAGAAGAGCTGAGAGTATAAATCTGTCACATTTACATATTATGTTCTTCATTCTCATATAGGTTTTACCTGCACAGTCATTAATCATTGAATTCAGTTTATTTTTAAGTGAGGTTTAAAATTTTTCCTTGTATTGCAACACTGTGTAGCATTTACTTAGCACATTTTTCCCTTTAAACAATATATTTAAATGGCACAGACAGAACTTGGTTTGTTCTATACTATGAAGTAATTTATACAAACCCCCTCACAAATTTTTGGTGAATATAGCATTATTATGATTAATAAAATATCTGGACAGTGGTTCTGGTCATTAACTTTTTAGTTTGTTTTTAGAACCCCTTTAATGTCGTTTCTGTTTTCTTTAAGTTTTTATTTGTATGAGAAGAAATAAAACCTCTAAATAATAGTTTTAACAGTGTGCATTCAGTTATATGCTGACACTAAAAGCTCAGACCTGAGTTATCTCTGACACAAGGTTGGCCATACAATGGGACTCCTCACTGCTGTTTGATTCATAAAGAAATCCAGTGTTTCTTTGTACTAAATGTTATCACAGCCATTACAGGCTACTTATAGAGCTGATAAGCATTATTTTCTTTCCTGTTTTCTTCTTCT
>PVJA010028542.1:0-27516 GCA_004027025.1 Myocastor coypus | reverse complement strand
TGGCTGGAAAATATGCTAGCCCCATTCGCAGGACCCAAATCTTATAGTGTACAGAGGAGGGAGCCCCAGTGTGTTGATAAGGTGCTGTGGTAAAGGGTAGAGCTGCCTGCATACACCCATAGTTACTCTGAAAGCCTTGGACAAGAGCCAGGAAGAAACATCTTCACAGGAACTCTGTGACTAAGACTTCAGGTTACTTGCCAGATATAATTGGCTCTGCTTCCTGTTCTAATTCTAAAATCTGGATAATTACCAGGTCTCATTAAGTTCTTCCTTGTTGGCTGGAGTCTTGGGCTTTCCCAGCTGAATTGTGGTTTCACCGACACTGTTAAAAAAAACAAATCTGATGAAAGCAAACCCTTCAGTAGCTCCCCCATTCCATCCCAGGTTTTACAGGGTGAGTAAACACGTACTGTGCTGTACCCATTTCTCATGTCTTCCTACTTGGCAAGAGGTTGGGTCCCTCTCATTCTTACCCCTCTTCATACATGTACAAAAAAAAAAAAAAGATTTTGATCTTTTGATCTAGGAATCTACAATGGAGATTTTAGTATTTTACTTGTCTGTGATTGATAAGAAAAATTGTAAGGCTCTCTTTTCACAGCATAAGTAAATATCAATACACAGAAGGCCCTTATGAGGGCCCTGGCCTAGGATCACTGATTTCCTGCTCAGGTGGCACGACAATAGAATAAAACATAGACAAGACATATATATTTTAGTTGCAAGGGTCGAAACCCAATAAAGACTAAGACCTCTGGCCTTTATTAGGTACACAGCTGGATTGAGGGGTGCATGGGCGGCTGCAGAAAGTGGTGAGGGTAAACTACTAATGCATTTAAAATTCAAAGACTGGAGAACAGCACAGTTTTGGAAAAGCACACTGGAGCAGCTGATGGTTAACTGGTGACCTGATTGTCTGCTAACTGTGGTTTGTTTTGCTTTGATGGAGCAAGACTTCACAGATCTTTTAATAGTATCAGCTATGGCCATTGGCTTAAGGATTAACCTGTCTAGAAGCCAGCCATGGATGAAGCCACAAGTCCTATAGGCCTAGGACTGGCTCTCAATTTATTTTTGTGCCTATTTATTAATATTAATCACTGCCTGCTCCACACATGTCAAGCTGGTCCTCAGCAGTTCTCTGAGAGTAAGTGATTTTCTCAAATTTTCATTAATTTAAGATACCATATTTTGTCAATTTAAGCTATTGCTTTTAAACCTGCAATACACTGGACACCTAGAAAGTACTATCAGATCCACTTCTATGCCCAGTCAACTCAGGTCAAGCAATCCCAAGCACAGTTCTAAAGAGAAGACGACCTGAGGACTCACCAATTACCCTCAGAAGGGGAACTGAGGGTAATATGCCAATTACCCTGACCTGCTCAATGGACACAATATACATGGATTGAAATGTCACACTCTACCCCATATATATGTTCAACCACTGTGTATCAAATGAAACTATTTTTCCAAAAAGCAAATATAAAGGAAAGAAAGAAGGCAGAGACAGAGAGAGAGAGAGAGAGAGAGAGAGAGAGAAGGAAAGGAGGAAAGAAAGAAAGAAAGAAAGAAAGAAAGAAAGAAAGAAAGGACATGGGTTTCCTAATTCCCTAAAGCTCTTTCCCCTCACCTACACCAACTCTATTCCATGAAAATATTTCCCTCTCCTTGCTTCCAGCTGCTGTTGGCTCATTGTAGTGAGCTTACAGTAGTATTCGTTCCATCTAAGGGAGAAGTAAGCGCTGTCTCAGCTTCATGAAGGGTGTTCGAATTTCAGCTGGAGGCACATTCCTTTCTAAGAAAAGCCAAACCTCAAGGACTTGATCTGAAATCCTCCTTTCTCATTCTCTTCATGGTCCTTCTCTTCTTTTCTCAATTACTTTTCTGATCTTTCAACATCAAAAAAAGAAATATTAAACAATACCAAAGAACAAGTAGATTTAACAGATATCCAATATTCTTCTCATCAAATCTTGGAACTTTCCCCCAAATAGGTGATACTTTTAGCCCTACAGTTTATCTCAGTAAATACAAAAGAATTACAATAATCCCTTACATCTTAACACCCCACAATGGAATGAAACAGGAAATCAGCAGCAAAAGAAACTATACAAAAACATGGAGATTTTACAGTGTGCTTTTGAATTATCAGTGGATCATCAAAGAAACCAGAGAAGAAATTTAAAAATTCATAGAATCAAATAACATTGGAAATACAACATATCAGAATCTTTGTAACACAGTGAAAGCAGATCTAAGAAGGAAATTTATAGCTGTGAGGGCCCACACTAGAAAAACAAAGCAATTCCAAATAATGACCTCATGGTGCATTTCAAGTCTCTAAAAACACAAGAAAAATCCAAACTGAAAACCAGCAGAAGACAAAGTAGATTGACATTAGAGGAAATCAATGAAATTGAACCAGAAAAAAAAAATGCAATACAAAGGATTTGACCAATACAAAGGATTAATAAATCGAAGAGTTGGTTCTTTAAAAGGATAAATTAGATTGATAAACCTTTAGTTAAATTTACATTACCAAATAAAATTAGAAATGAAAAAGGTAAAACCATGATAGATATCACTGAAATACAAAGGATTTCAAGTAACTATTTTGAAATTTTACATACCAACACACTGAAGGATCTGACAGAAATGAATGAATTCCTATATACATATGACTTACCAAATTACAGTAACAAAAACATCATGATATTGTCACAAAAATGGAAATATTTGCCAGAAAGATAATGGAAGATGCAGAAAAAACCCATGCACCTTCAGCCATCTGATTTTTGACAAAGAAGACACATCCATATGTTAGAAAAGATATTTTCTCTAACAAACAGCACTGGAAAAACTGGCTATTTGCATGCAGAAGAATGAAATTTGATCTATACCTTTCACCCCCATACTAAAATTGAATCAAAATGAATAACAGCTATATACAGAAACCAACACATTAAAACTGATGGAAGATAGCATAAGGGAAATATTAGACACCATAGGCTTGGGCAAAGATTTCCTGAACTGAACTCCAGTAGCACAAGGAATAATGCCAAGAATCAACAAAGAGAATTACATCAAATTAAAAGATAGTATCTTCACAATAAAGGAAGAGTGGAGAGAAAACCTGCAAAATTAGGGAAGAAATGGCCTTCTAAAAGAAGACTAATATTCTGAACATATAAAGAATTTTTTAAATAGCCAACAAAAACAAATGCCCCAATTAAAAAATAGGGAAATGAACCAGCTAGGCTCTTTTTAAAAGAAACTACAAATAGGCAATAAATACATGAAGAAAGTGTTTGTCATCCTTAGCCATTAGGGAAATATAGCTCAAAACAATGCTGATTAAGATCACAATGCCTATCATTAAGAACACACAAGACAACAAATGCTGGTAAGTGCATGGAAGAAAAGAAAACTTTCAACATTGTTGGTGAGACTATAAACTAGTATAACCACTATGGAAATTAATATGGTAATTTCTCAAAAAACTAAACAGCAGTTCCAATCGACCTAGCTATAACTCTCCTGAATTTATTCCCCAAAGAATTTAAGACGTTATACTATAGCAACACATGCACACCCATGTTTGTACCAGTGCAATTTACAGTAGCTAAGGTTTGGAAATCACCTAGGTGCCATGCCTATCAATAGACAAATGGAGAAGGAAAAAAATTATACATATATATATATATATATATATATATTTAATAGTCTATAACAAAGAATGAATTTTAGTCATTTGCAGAAAATAGATAAATCTTGATATTTTAACATTAAATGACATAAATAAGACACAGAAAGTTAAATATTGCTTGCTTTTTCTCATATAAGAAATCCAAAATAAGGGGCTGGGGAGATAGCTCCGAGGCACAAGTGCCTGCTGGGCGAGTGCAAGGTCGTGAGTTCGAACCCTGGTCCCACAAAAAAAAAAAAAAAAAGAGAAATCCAAAATACTCGGGCGTGGTGGCGCATGCCTGTAATCCCAGCGCTCGGGAGGCTGAGGCAGGAGGATCAGTGTGAGTTCGAGACCAGCCTGGGCTACCAAAGTGAGCTCAAGGCCAGCCTGAACTGCATAGCGAGACCCTGTCTCAAAAAGACCAAAAAAAAAAAAAAAAAAAAGAAATCCAAAGGCAGACTTTTGCAAGATGGAGGAGGGGATCACAGAAAAAATAGAATACAAAAGGGTGTATACAGGTATGAAAAATAATCTAGATATTATGTACATATGTACCAATTCTCCAAAACAAATGTCACTGCTGTTTCATATAATATGTAT
Source organism: Myocastor coypus (assembly GCA_004027025.1). Lineage (NCBI taxonomy): Eukaryota > Metazoa > Chordata > Mammalia > Rodentia > Myocastoridae > Myocastor > Myocastor coypus. Next base: position 23,222 of record PVJA010028542.1, on the reverse strand, counting down.
CACAAACATGCACTAGTGACTTTTTTAAATTAAAAATAAATTTTATAAAATACTGAGACAACTGACATTTTAATATGTTCTTTGTTTAGATAACTAATGTGCCTATGTTAAATGTACTAATTTCTATGATTGTCCTGCAATTATACTAAAAATAATTTTCTTAGGAAGAAAATATTGAAGTATTAAGAAAAAAGGTCTACAGTGTCTACAATTCATCAAATGTGGGACATTTTGAGGATCAAAGTAAATTGTAACCCATGACAAGAATCTATGAATAGAGACAAATAAAGGCATAAAGGAAAATGGAATGCTCTTTCTTACAGTAGCTATTACTCTCAAATAATTAGAGTAATATTAGAGGGTTTGAAACCAGCATGCCAGCAGTCAGATGGCAAGGTGAGCAGACCGATGGGAGGAGCTGGGAGGCACTGATCTTCATGTCATTTTATTTCAGCCTTGCAGGAGGAAGACACTAGAGAATTTTTTTCCTCTAGGCTTCACAATCTTCCACCCTCTAATATATTTTTTATAGCCATTGCATGTCCTTTCTCAATAAGGGCAAAGGAGAATCACTTTGTTATAAGCTCACTGCCTTCATGACCAGAGTTATTGCTAGCCAGGTAGGGACAGTTTCAACTGTATAAGCAACCTGATCCACCACGCCTCTTCTGGCCATTTGCATTAGGCAGAGCAAGACTACAGCTGAAATCAGACAAGGGTGCTTCAATCTAGATCATAGGCTGCTATGAGCCCTGAAATATTTACCTATGTGCAAGAGGCTAGGAAGGCAGGCTGTGTCAGAAAACTGTGATGAGATGGATGAATTGAAGACCAAGTTGGTTCAGAACATGTACCCAATGTGATGAGGTGCCTTTCTACACCATATCTTTTATTAGGTTCTCCCTTGGGATTTCATTAAGGGTCATTGTACCATCTCTCATGCCCACTTTCAGAAAGTGATTTTCCTGTTTATTCCTGACAGAAGGAAGAGATCCTCAGCCTATCCAAATCCTCTGCTTCCAAGCCATGTTTTCTAAAGATAGTTTTTGGCTTTGTGTATAAATAACTCATCACTTAACCCAACTTTGGTATCAGAGACCTGACTTCCAAAATCTGAAGTGTCTCAATATCCCAGGAATTGACTGGTGCTTCACCTTGGACTAGATGAACTTGGCTTGCTAGATGTGGGAAAAGCCATATCATCCAGGGCCATGACATCACTGAACAGGTCCTAAATCTTTAGTTGTTTTTCTGTGAACCTGGTAAGGTTCCTGGTATTTGCCCTTTAATGACTAAGAATCTTCTCCTTGATGCATATGAGTGTAGAAAAGAAAAGGAATTGAATGCAATCACTTTTTAAAACTGGTTTTAATAACTGATTTTATAAAATCTTAATTTAAATCTCAGTCTCTGTATATGTGGCTTAAAGTTATCTACCAGGAGAGGAAAGATCACACAAGATACATATAAATTCAAAATGTCACTCTTTATAATGTCTATGATTACAAAGAGACAAATTATAACTTTGCAAAAGAGACAACTAGAGAAAACCAACTTAAGCCATGTCCCTCCTGACATGAAACTGGGGTGTCTAGAAGTTTGGGTAAAGAATGAGTCATAGAGTTTTCAACTTTTACTAGTATTCTTTTGTCATCCTGTGACCCTTCAAAGCTGTCATGATGCCTGCCCTGATGTCTTTGCTCCCCTCCTGCCAGTTGGTTACCTCCAAGTTGAAATCAGACTCACTTACGCTGAGTCCCAACACAGGCGTTCCTCCTCCCTCCCATTAGATAAGATGTATAGAGATGTAGGAATGTCTAGAGAGGCAAACCAATACAAAATTTTAAAAAAAATCTATGAACTTTACATTATGAAAATCAGATCTGGAAGTTTTTCAAACTTTAGTATTTGCATATATTTTTTACCACATCAAATAATAGTCATTAATTTATATGATGAGAGCTGAGTTTGGTCAGACATGGTGGCACACACCTGTAATCTTAGCACTCAGAAGGCTGAGGCAAGCAGATCACCATGAGTTCAAGGTCAGCCTGAGCTACACAAGCAAGTTCAAAGCTGGCCCGAACTACAGAGTGAGACCTTGCCTCAATGAAAAAAAAATCTGAATTTGACCATTAAGTATAGAAATGAGAGTAAACTCTAGGGCATTACTATGAGAAATATGAATGGATGAACATGTCTTAGAAATCTAGGTGTTGATTTTGCTGCTGGGAGGCTTGTTTTCCCAGTTCTGTAAATCCAAGTGCCTTTATGGATTCTAAGGCACTTTGTGTTCCCTCATGTTGAACAAGTGATTTATAATATAAAATAAAACAAAATAAAAGAAAATCTAACCAAGAAATTACCTTTGGAGACTTCTTGACTTCAAAACTATTGAAGAACTGCTAGAAGGGTATGTTGGGGTTCAAGTTTGGAAAAAATCCTTTTTTATTTTATTTTATATACTGATGCTGGGGATGGAAGGCAAGGTTTTGCACATGATATACAAGCATTCTACCACTGAGTCACACTCCTAGCTATGCATATCTTTATTTACAACGATTTACCCACTGAGATGAAACCATCGTGAATGCCATCATCATTCTTAAAGAGACATCTTTATTATTTTCAAATTATGAATTTGGACACTTATCAAAGGCAGCTCTAAGATCAATCACCCTGCAGCGTGGTGTTCTCCCAGCTTTTTCCGCACACATGTCACAAGACTAAGGAGGAGTTAATGTTCTTAGACATCACTGATGAGACCCTAGAAAGTCATAAAGCAATGACTGCTGCAAGGGTTGCCCTTTGCATCAGGACTACTCCAATCCAGACTGCAAAGAAACCCAAAGAATCAAGCAATGTCCTCTAGCTTCCACTCCCACCCAATACGATTACTCAAGTTCCTATTGGACAGCTGCAGCTAAATGTTATACTTCTATAGTATTAAAAGTTAGTCACAGGGAACTTGCATTAAAGAAGAACCCAGTCAGAGAGAGCCACAAATTGTGACCAGGGAAAAAAGACTGTGACAATAGTAAAAGCAGACCTGTGGCCCTCTTGATAAGCTGAAAGTTTCAGCCCAGAAAGCCAAATATTTTTTACAGGAGTAGGTTGCCTTTGGACACAGTTATTCCTGTACTAATCACTGACAAGATCTATTAATCTGTAAGGAAATCTGTTCAATTACAAAACAGTGCATTGTAGTTGCTTTAGATTTCTTTATCTCTTATTTCAGTAAACAGAATGGATGAATATGTCTTAGAAATTACAAAATCAATGTACTATTGGCCTTCTTTATTGATGAATAGTGAGAATCTGTTCCTTCATCTGCTGAAAAAGTTAAGCTCTATGACTGATTAAATGGGCACTGCATGAAAGATACAACTGCTATTTTTACTTTGTGTATTGGTGTTGCCCTTGGCTGGCTACCTGTCTTGCCATGAAACACAGAAGGAAAGTTTCTTTCTTTTTCTTTTTCTTTTTCTTTTCTTTCTTTCTTTTTTTTTTTTTAATGTATTTGGTAAAGGGTCTCACTACACAGTTCAGACTCAACAGTGATCTTCCTGTTTTCAGCCTCCCCAGCACTGGATTATAGGCATACGCCACCACACCCAGTCTCAGGTGGCCAGTTTAGCACACCCAGGGATGGGACCGGCAGTGCATGTGGTATTGGTGATAGAGCCCTGGCCCCTGCACTTGCCTGAGCAGGTGATTAGTCTGCTGAGCTATCTCACCAACCCTAAAACACAGAAAGAAAAATACTCTCACATTCAAATCATATCATTTCATTTGGAATATGGTGACCAGCTATAAAATTCCTTCATCAGAGAAGGGCTATACATAGGCCAACTATTCTAAAGAAAATACATCACTTTGGGGATGTATCTCCTTAACACTGAACTGAAGGGATTGAATCCAGCTCTGCCACTTTGCATGACCCACCTGTGAAATGGGAATAACAGAGATTTGACCCATGTTGTTGTTCAGAGGGGCAAATAAGTCATTATATACAAAGTACTTAGCACAGTGCAGCACATAATAAACTCAAGTGTGTTAGTTGTGAATCTTATTATTGACTGGAATACAACTATTTAGTTCATAAGTTAGCTCATTTTGGCACTTAGGTATTTTTAATAACTAATTTATGGATAAGTTGATAGTTTAACAGTATCTAATTTTAGCTTTTACTCAAGATCAAATGAGTTTAGTCACTAGACATTGACAAATGTTTGATTGTTCACTGCTGCACAACCAAAGAAAGATTCTAGGCCATCTCTTATGTACTTCTTGGCCCACATGGAAGCTAAGTAGTCTTTTTTATACTCCTGTAGTTTCAAAAATACATAATAATGTGGCTATGTTTTATGTATTGCTTGTAGAATATTAATTCATATACTTCTGTCCTTAAAACTTAAATAAATGGTATCATCATCATCATTATCCTAGAAGGAGTTTGTTAGGGTATACTGTCATTTTCATTAACAATATCCTGGGGTCCAGCAAGCTAAGCACCTACTTTGGCAAGGACCAGAGTTCGGTTCCTAGTCCCACATGCTGTGCCAGCCCCACTTCCAGGGACCAAGTCTGGGTATGGTAGTGCATGCCTATAACCCCAGCGCTGGGGATGCTGAAAACAGGAGGATCACTATGAGTCCAAGCTGTGTACTGAGACTCTATACCAAATACATAAATGAAATATATGTGTATATATATATATATATATATATATATATTTCATATATATACATATGTTGGAGGATATATATATATATATATATATCCTCCAAAAGAATAGTCTCAGTATCAGAAGCTGAAGAGTAAGGTTAATATTTATTGAATGCTACCAAGTGTTCGACTAATTCATTTAACCTATGAAATACACCTACAATTAAACAGTAAAATTGTATCTTTGATTCATAGGTAAGATAACTGAAACACGGAGATTAAGCAATTTATGTGAATTACATAGCTAGTAAATTATATACATCAAGACTAGAGCTCATGTACTCTAAAAAGGGAGCCTCTAAAGCATCACCTTGTTAAAAATAAATACATAAACAACTAGTTGATCTTGTCTCATGATTTCTGCAAATCAAGAAACTGATTTAACTACAACCCCAGAAAGCCCAGAGCCAAATTCCTAGCCCTACAAATTTTACATTCCAATCTTAATGTGTTTATCTTTTATGTTTACATTTTTCCTTTGTTCTATTCTTATTCACTTAAAAAATAATATCAGAGGGTTGGGAGAGAAAAGTACAAAGGATGTTTGGAGCAGATAAATACTCTCATACTGACTACCATATATGGCATAAGTGTAGATCTATGCATCCAAATCTATATACAACAGCAAGCTTGAATCATAGTATAAACTATAGACTTTAAATGATTTTGACATGTCCATATAGGTTCACTGGCTATTAAAAGAAAAGCACCATTCCAGTGGAGAATGTTGATACTGAAGAAAATTCTTCATATATAAGGGCAGGAGTATATAGAAAAAATTTCTACCTTTTTGTCTTATTTGAGTGTAAACTTAAAACTGCTCTCAACAACTTAAGTCTTAGAAAAATAATAATATAATAATGCCTGCCTGACATCAAAGACTGTCAAGAACAGCAAAGAGTAGGAATACAAGTCAAGTTGGTCTTACTCATGAAGATAAATCCAAAACGCTTTGTAAAACTAACAGATTGATTTAAGCAACAAAAAGCATACTGAGACTAAATCTTTCAAGACAGCATTATAAAATACATGAAAACCTGGGTGTGGTGTCTCATTCCTATAATCCCAGCAGTCAGAAAGCTGAAGCAGAAGGATCAGTGCAAGTTCAAGACCAGCTTGGGCTACAAAGTGAGTTCAAGGTCAGCCTGAACAAGACCAAAAAACACACAAAAAAGTGAATAATGTGATTCATAATATTAAAAAAATGAGGAAAATGATTCAATCACCTGAAGTCCAGGGAGTGAAAAAAGTACTATATAATAAAATACAACATCAACTCATGATTTTTTAAATATTAACAAACTTGGACTAGATCAAAGCTTCCTTAACCTAATGAAATATAAATAAATAAATCTGCAGCAAAAGCATATTAATGGTGAAGTGTTGAAATCACTCTCTTTAATATCAAGAACAAGACAAGTGTTTCTGTTACTATTCTTTCTATTTAGCATTGTACTGGGGCAGGGTATGTAGCTCAGCAGTACAAGCACCTGCCCAGCAAGTACAAGGTCTTGAGTTTAATTCCCGGTAAAAAAAAGAAAAAAAAAAAAATTGTACTGTTCTTATCTCACAGAAAATGAAAAAACAAAATCAAGCCCTCTTATTACTCTGTTTGTTACTGATATTCATGGCTGTGTATGTAGAAAACAAAAACTCTGTTGGTCAATTATTACAATTAATAGAATAACCAGGTATGGTGATGCTTTCCTATAATCCCAGCACCTGTCAGACTGCGCCAGGAAGATCGCCACAAGTTTGAGGCCAAATTGGGCTACATAGTAATATCTCTCTCTCTCTTTCTCTCTCTCTCTCTCTCTCTCTCTCTCTCTCTCTCTCTCTCTCTCTCTCTCTCTCTCTCTCATATAAATTACATTATATATATGCAAAACTGAGTGCATACAACTTCAGTGGCTCCCTGCCAGGGTGTTGAAGGTGACAACAGCCATCACCAATGCTGTGAAGGCCATGCTCAGGCCAGCCCTCCTTTGCCATCCTTGGGAGGTGCTAGGTGCCCACAAGGCCCCCATTGCTTCTGTCGGCTAAGTACGAGGGGCAGCACACAGTGACCATGATCCCTAGGGATAGGATCGGGCCAGAGCTCATGCTGCATGGGAAATCTGTGTTCAGGTATGCGTATGTGGCGTCAGTGAATTTTAAAGAGGTGCGTGTGACCTGCCGATGAAGAGGACATCCACAATGCCATCACGGCCATCCATCCAGAACCACATAGTCTGGAAGGGCAATATTGAAACAAGCCACAACTTTCCACCATCCCATAAATCTTGGAACTACATCCTGTACACCAGCCAGGACCTGCCTGCCAATGCCATCCACCGCAACAGTCTGCTGGGAGTGGGGACCAGCACAAGGACATCAACATGTTCATTGTGTGGGAAAACACAGAGGGCAAGTACAGCAGCCTGGAGCATAAGAGCATGGCAGGAGTGGGGGAGACCCTGAGGATTATGGCCAAGGCCAAGTCCCTGTGCATGCCTAATATGCCTTCAAGCTGGCCCAGGAGAGCAGGCAAGAAAGTGATAGCTGTGGCTATGCACAGGGCCAATATCATGAAGCTGGGTGATGGTCTCTTCCTCCAGCACTGCAGGGAGGTGGTAACCTGCTACCTTCAAGCCACCTTTGAGAACATGATTGTGGGCACCATCACCAGGCAGCTCATGTCTCAGCCCCAGCAGTGTGATGACATAGTAATGCTGAGCCTCTATGGCAACACTGACAGTGTCTGTGTAGGGCTGGTTGGAGGAGGCCCAGGCCTTGTGGCCAGAGCCAACTATAGCCACACATACACTGTATTTGAGAGGACCACAAGGAACATGGGCAAAAGCATAGCCAAAAAGAACACTGCCAACCCCACAGCCATGCTGCTGGCCAGCTGCACTCCTATGCCACTTGCATCTGCAAAGCCATCCTGGCATCCATGGATAATGAAAACAAGCACACCCCAGACATCAGGGGCCAGGGCACCACATCCCAGGCCACCCACGATATCATCCTTCACATTCACATCATCAGTAGCCAGGCTGTGGAAACTTAGGCTCCCTCCGTCCCAGGATGGCCTTGGCCATTCCTACACCTCTACTCCCAACACCTCAGCCAGCTTGGTGGCCAGACCTCAGAATAAAATGACTTCCACCACTATGCAAAATCGATTATATGTTATTTATCAATCAATTTTAAGGATAAGATTTTAAAGATATGTTCCATAGCATTATTTAAAAGATTTTAAATGAAAAATTATAAATATTAGTAAAAACATTTTTAAAATATAAATAAAAGTAGAGATAGCTCATATTTATGGATTGGAAGACTCAGTCATGTAAAGATGTCAGTTTTTCCCAAAGTGGGCAAATCTCAATAAATCCCAACCTATTGTTTGTTTGCAGAACCTAAAAGTTGATTCTAAACTTATATGGAAATACAGGGGACCAGGGAGATAATTCCATGGCACAAGCGCCTGCCTGGCAAGTGCAAGGTTGTGAGTTCAAACTCTGGTCCCGCCAAAAAATAAAATATAAATAACTTATATGGAAATACAAAAGATTAAGAAGAGACAAAATCCTATTAACGCCTATTAACGAAGGTCATGGCATGGCAAGATAACTTATTCTGCCAGATATTAAGACTTTCTGTAATGTTATAGGCCAGTGGTTCTCAACCTGTAGGTCACGACCTGGTGGGGGTAGAACAACCAAAATACAGGGGTCACCTAAAGCCATCGGAAAATGTTATTTACTTGGAATTACAGTTCTGAAGTAGCCGCCAAAGTTATTTTTTGGTTTGGGGTCACCGCAACATGAGGAACTGTATTGTGGGGTCATGGCATTAGAAAGGTTGAGAACCATTGTTATAGACAGTGGGACACTGTAGCATTTGTGCAGGACCTGATGATACATCAGAAACTGCCAACTAGTATCCAAGGGACTTCTACTTCTAACTAGGTACTTTCCATGGCAATTGCCCAATAATTGCTCTGCTTTAAATATTTCCTTTGCTTTCTTCCAAGTTCATTTTGTAAAAGCGTTTCCCTACTGCCTTTGGTTGAAGCCACAGTATAAACTGCCTGCAGACTAGAGCTGGATGATTTAGGAATTACTATCTGTTTAAAGGAATGTTTTAAAATTTTAATGTGCTTAAGTTTGTTTTTTAACAAGTTTTAAAAATTTAATATGCTTAAGTTTATTTTTAACAGATCAAATGAACTAAAATAATAATTCTAAGAGTGATCTCACAGATATATGGATATTTTATGTCTGATATAGTTGGCCCTGTAAGTCAGGGGGAAAAAAATGGATGTCTCAAGCTAGCAATAGCACCACATACCTATAATTCCAGAACTACAGGAAGTTAACTCTGGAGAAAAATTACAAGTCTGAGCCCAGACTGGGTAATTTAGTGACTTACTAAGATGCTGTCACAAAATTAAAAGAAAAAAAATCTTAGTTAAAAAAGGGGTGGTGCCAAGCATGGTGGCACATGCCTGTAATCCCAGTACATGGGAGGCTGAGGCAGGAGGATTCATGTGAGTTCAAGACCAGCCTGAGCTACAAAAAGTGAGTTCAAGGCCAGCCTGAACTGCCTAGCAAGACCCTGTCTCAAAAAAGACAAATAAATAAATTTTTAAAAAGGGGTGATGGAGCCTGGCGTGGTGGCACACACCTATAATCCCAGCACTTGGGAGGCTGAGGGAGAAGAATCGATGTGAGTTCAAGACCAGCCTGGACTACAAAAGTGAGCTCAAGACCAGCCTGAACCGCATAATGAGACCCTGTCTCAAAAAGACAAAAAAAAAAAAAAACGGGGGGGGGGGTGATGGGCCAGATATCTCAGTGGACTAAAGCACCTGCTTGGGCAGAATACAGTGGCTAGGTTCAATACCCAGTGTGCCATGCTGGCCCTGCTTCTGAGACATGCTGAGATAGTGATTGAGACTGGGCATGGTGGCACATGCCTGTAATCCCAGGGCTTAGGAGGCTGAAGACAGGAGAATCATTATGAATCCAATCTACATAGTGAGATCCTATAGACTCTGTAGACCCTTACTAAAATACAAAAATTAGAAATTAAAACTAAAATAAAAAAAGGGTGGTGATTTAAATCAGTGCAAAGGCCCTGCATTAATCTCCAATAACATACAAACAAGAAGGACTTTTCAGTTAATATTGCTAGGACAATTAATTGTATGAAAAAAAGTAAAATAATTAGACTCCTATTGCATATTAAGATCACCTCTAAAATTAAGGTATCAAAAGAAAATAGCAAAAATATAAAATTTTACGGAGACTGTAGGCAGATATCTTAACTTCACATGGGTGGGGAATAAGTTTGTAAATAAGAGTGAAAGCATAAATCATACAGCAAAAGATTAATGAAATTGCATTAAATTAAGGCAGTCTGTAGCTGACTCCACAATAAAGGAGAAAAAGACAATTCACAAAATTGGGCAAAATATTGGCAAATCATGAAAATGACAGAGATTAAAATCAAAATATGTCATTCGTTTGTATGACTAAATCATTTTAAAAGACAAACAGCCCAGCAAAGAGGCTTTAATAGTTCACAAGAGGAAATTTGAATGACCTAAAGAATGTGCAAATTTGATTAGTAATCAAGGAGAATGATAAGCTAGTTTAAAGTCTGACATATGAATTTGGAAGCAGTGTGTGTTGGTGAAAACGTGGGCAAAAGGACTCCTCTCCCACACCTTGGGTGAGAGCTAAACTGGTACTGCCACTTTGGAAAATAGTTGTCCATTGCCAAGGGTGTAAAAGAGATGAAGTCAAGCACCACAAATCACAATGCCCAGGAGCAGGGCACACTTGGTTGGAGACACTTCAATGCAGAGGCAACCATGCATGAGTCACTGCTGCTGGGATTCCCATCCCAAAGTGTAAGGGGTCAGGATACTACTATCCAAACTAGGGCAAGACACTCCAGCAATGGTTTCACTAATAGGTAGAGCATGGGGAAAAGTTGATTGCAACCAAGCAACGTGTGTTTACAGAACCATCTGGTATATCATCAGTACTATTCCAAGATCTTGGGGGGACATGGGCAAGGGAAAGGGTTGCCCCTGACCCCAGGTATCTTGGTATGAGGCAATCGAAAGCCAACGGACATTTGTTGTACTTGTCTGTTCACTACTTGTAAAGCTGACCACTGCTCTGTGGCTCAGCAATCACTGCTAAGTGTATACTCTACATAATTTCTTGTACATGTTGTACTATTATACATGTACAATAATATTAACTAACTACATTGCTTGTAATTACAATTAGAAACAACCCAAATATAAATGTCCATATCATAAACTGCAAAAATAAACAACAGCACATTCAAATATTAGAATGCTATAGAACAGAGAAAAATAAATGAAATTTAGTTATATACATCAGTATATTTAAATCTCAATATAATATTGAGAATAGGAAGACAATCACAGACTGTTTTAAAGGCAGAATGAAATTATATTTTATTTAGGAACATGCTTAGAAGTAGTACAATTATAAAGAAAAGCAAAGGAATAATAATTTAAATATCACTGCATATGCACAGGAGATTTGGTAAGAGGTGGGTAGCAGGAGTATTAAACCTGCAGAAGGGCCCGAAGGTACTTCTAAAACATTAACGTCTTTATCTTACCCGGATTGGTAGACACTCGAGTGAGTGTATGTTTCATTATTATTTTTAACAATACATTGACATTTTTATACTTTTAAGATACTTCTCAACTTTTTTTGTAAAAAGCACAGAAAAAAATTAAAAGAATATGAAAAACAAAAGAAAAGTCTATCAGCAGACTTTAACTCTTTGGTATAAATTTCTAGGGATATTGTCAGCAATTTAAAAGATAATGAATCTGTGAAAGGGTCAGCATTTATACATATCTGAGCAGTACCCCATATTTTAGATTTCATTATGTGTCAAATCTCACTAGGTAGATCAGAGGTGACTGATGAGCCCTCAATAACTATGTATGCAATTGTAGAAAATGCCTTCAGTGTTATCTGAATCAGGGCAAAACCTAAATAAAGCAGTAATAAGATGAGGAGGTAGTAATAGATATGGCAAGCAGAGCTCCCTTGCCTGCATAGTATTTTTCTCAAGCAAGGGTTTGAGCTTGATTCCCATGTGGGAGACAGGCACACGTGGACAGGCTCTTCAGCCAGCAACACTGAGCTGTATCCTCCGGTGTGTACCAGGAACTCTTCTCCCCAAGGGCCGGCGGTATAGCTCAGCGGATTTAGCGCTTGCTTAGAGGAAGCGCAGGGGCCAGGGTTTGGTTTCTGGCCCCTCGTGCGGTGCCGGCCCCGCTCTAGAGTGCGCTGAGCCGGCAATACTGGGCATGGTGGCACGTGTAGTAATCCCAGCCCTTGGGAGGTACAAACAGGAGGATCACTATGACTCAGTAGTGAGACCCTAAAAAAAAAAAAAAAAGAAAGAAAAGATGGAAATGGACATGAAAAAAAAAAAAAAGGAACTCTTCTCCCCTTTAGCCTGTGACTATCCTTCCAAGCTTTTCTACCAATCCATAGCCAATGGCATTCTCAGATCACTAATCTCAGCTCCTACCCACCTGCAACTCACTGCTCTCTCTCTCTCTCTCTCTCTCTCTCTCTCTCTCTCTCTCTCTCTCTCTCTCTCTCTCTCTCTGTGAGGGAGAGATTCATGATTCATAATTCATTATTGGCTTGTTTTCATGGAAGGGCAATGACTTGAAAACCACTAATAGCTATCAACAAAGAGCCAATCCTCCTAACATAAACATCTAAAGAAATGCTTCCTTCATTCAGATGCTCTGCAGGATATGGAAATAAATATTATTGACTGAGAGGTGAGGGGAGCAGATCTCTCTTGCTACAAAAATAAGAGGAAAAGCAAGAAGCTGAGCAGCATCTACATCTTCAGCTTCATGTCCTGGAAATGGCCCTGACCCAGAGCCCAGCTCTGTCCCAGCCCCACACATGCCTGCACTGCTGTCTCCACCTGGCTAGAGCAGAGCCCTTCCAGGGCAGAGACAAATACTTGTCTCCACACCTGTCACATTCAGCTGTGTCTCATGCATCTTCTATCCTCAGCACCAAAGACAGCAGCTGGTACTTGTACTGGACTGTATTGCTAAAGAAGCTGCTGTCAAAGATTAGTGACACTCTACTCTTAGCGCCCAAATGAACCCAGGGGGCCAGACTGACAAAGAAACAAGTCCAAGGCCACAAAAGAGGCCAGTAGAAGCAGAATCATTAATCTTCTGAATCCCATTCCTATTTAGTCCCAGGAGTAGAAATTACAGGAAGAGCTACATTGTATCCTGGTTCATAGACCTCCTCTAAGTCTGCACCTCTGTTCCACAGAAACAAAATGAGCTAATTAAACGTTTGCCACTAGCTTATTTTGGAAACTTCGTGAAGTGTGTGAAAGCCCAAATGAGTTTCAGGCCATTATTTATTACCTTGAATGAGGAAGAAGTCATCCAAGCAAGGGAAGAGGATGAGGAAGCTAAACCCATCGAGAGTTATTAATATTGTAATACTTTTGCTTATTGGCGCAGAAAAGCAACTATTGGCTGTATAAAGGTCTAAAGCTTTCAGGCTATGATGGAGGAGAGTAAATAGAATCCTTCAAGGTTGAAGAAGAGTCCAACCAAATACTCCAGCTAATTGCTTTAGAATAACCAAGATCACCTTGCTCATTGGGGGAGAAAGAAAATCAATAGATTGTATTTAGAGGAAACTAACAGCACAATTGGGTCATTCTCTGTGTGGCTAGTAGAGGGTGATACCTAGGCGCAGATCCCCAGAGAGAGGCATAAAATGAAAAACAGCCCATGCTGCCTAAAGTGACCTAAAAGCTTTTAAATATAAAATAGTTCATTGCAAGAATTTACAGGCTCTCAGTGGATCTGTGAAAGAGTTGCTCATTGATAAGGCAAGCATGCTCACAGCACACCCACTAATAGGATGGGATTTAACCTACTGGTAAAATTCATAAGGTTGTGGATTCCTGTGATCCAAAGTACATGTGTCCTGCTTCAGTTGGCTTTTTGAGCTTTCGATGCAGAACTCTGCCTGTCCATCTTTTGAAGTGTCCTATCTTAAATTAACTGATGCCATCTATCACTTGCTAAAGTCACTTCAGAAAATACAGAATGTTTTGAAGAAATAGATATCACTGATCAATAGCTGGCCTAGGATTGACCCAGACTAAACAGATTTAGACATACCTAGCCACCAGCTGTACAATTCCAACCCGTCACTTTTTTGTATTCACCTTTGAAAGAAGCTATTTCAAGAACTGATGTTTACAAGACTCTCAAGCTGGGCTTCAGGTGGCTACTTAATCAATATTATTTGTTTCTAAGAAAGCTATATATCAAGCTATTTTTAATCCAGTGTCAAATTTAACAGCTCTAACAACACTTTAAAATAAGTAGGATTAGGTCATTGCCTGTAAGAGAAGCTATCTTTCTTCTTTTTCCACAATTGTTATATTCTAGGAAAAAAATGTGATTCCATCACCCTGAAATGTACCTTTACCCTGGACCCTTGGCAGCTGGTCATCAAAGCTCAAGCCCCTCCTCTCATCGGTCAGCCCCTCCCCTCATCCTCTGTTGTGCAGGCCTCAGTCTCTAGTGCACTGCACAGCTTCAGGCCTCCACCACCTCCACAGCCTGGCAATGTTCTCCTATGGGTTACTGCATTCATGGCTCTCTGTCATCTCAGAAAGAGCCCAACTCTTCCCCCTCACAAGTTCCCTCATTTGTCCCCCCCACACACACACACACAACACCACCAATCTCACGTCTCTGTACCCTGCTGTACCTTCTGTTCTCTTCCAGCTGGAGTCTCCCTTCTTAAATAGGCCTGGACATCACACTTTCATATTAATACATAATACTATGCCTAAAAAGAACTTTTTCTTACTATTTTTCCAAGAAAAATTCTACTCATCCATCAACACCTAGCTCTTTGATACTTCTAGGCCCCTCCCCCTTTCTCCACAGAGTAATCTATTCTTTTCTGCAATTCTCTGGCTTTCTGGAACAGTGCTGGTGACATGCTTCTCACCAACAGCTCCTGTGGACAGTGCCCTTTCCAGGCTTACCTGCAAGTCTTCTGCTGCTCAGTGCCCTTAACAGAATCTACAAATATCCTTCCTGGAAGAATCAGTTCTATCTGGTATCTGGAGAGGTGACACTGTCCCCAAAAGTGGAGGCTTTGACTCTGAGTTGTGTCAAATACCTTACCAAAAATATTTGGCCAGTGAAATATTTGGCCTGCAACTGATGTTTACTGTCCAAAAGACTCTGAGTTGTGTCAAATACCTTACCAAAAATATTTGGCCTGCAACACCCCACTCACTGACTTTACAGCTTTTGTTCTGTCACCAGTCTTGAGCATCTCACTGACACAGCTGTAATGACACACTTCCCCTTTTGTTATCACATGTTGTTACCGGGGATGCTGCTTTGCTTCTCTACCAGAGAAAGGCACTCTCCAAACACCTTCTCTAAAACTACTGTCGCCAGCATGACTATGACTCCCTGTATATTTCCTATAGTTTCAGCTTCATCATACAAAGTGGCATCACTTGAGATGCACCCATTTAGCATATGAGGTGGGGACTGGATGGGCACAGTGGCTCACCCACACATTGGCACAAACCAGGCACTTTAAAAATGACTGCTATATTGTAACTGATGCTGTGACTTTTTTTTTCTCTACCCACAAAACTTTATTGCAAGGATCAGTACATACACACTTCAGAGCAATGTTCTGAATCATTCACTTGACAGCTGGAAATATATCTGGATCAGTTTCACTAGTGTATTTTTTTGTTTTGTTGGCAAGGGAAAATAAAAACTATTTTGTAAAAATCACATATACTGTCCAAAAGACCTGATAACATCAACAACAAATGTATAAAATGGAAGTGTTGCCATCCCCATGATGTCAAAAATATTGTATAATTCAAATCAAGAAGATAATCTCATATAAATCCAGCAAGACAGGTGCTGGCAAATAGAACTGAGGTAATCTGTTATTTTAAAAAATGCAGTCAATGATGAATTACAAAAAACAAAGTTTTAACCAGAAAACTTACTATAAAATGCCACATAAAGATGTTTACTAGTTACTTTCTTTAAAGGGAAAAGAAACCAAACATTTGGTTTTTCTATTTACTCATAAGAAAACAAGCAAATGTTGAGAAAATACTATTGTTACTGATTTCTTTCTCATATGCTACCTAGAATTCAGGAATCTCTTATTCATCCTTATCAATGTGTAGAAATAAGGAGATAAAATCAGCATCTGACCTTCAGTGGGACACTCACAGCACCCGAATGAGGTCCAGAGTAATCCTTGACCGGGGGATGTCAATGTTCAGGACTCGGACTTCCACTCTTTCTCCAGGGCCCAACCCAAGGCTTCTTCTCTTCTTTGTTTTAGAAAGTTTTGCTTCTGTTACATTTCGTATAGGAATCAGCCCTGATCATCCCACTCCTATATCCACAAAAATTCCAAACAGAGTGGCATTTTCAACTTTGCCTGTCAGAATCGTGCCAACCTGAAGATCTTCCAGGCATACTATGCTTCTCTTGAAATCAGGCTTACCAAAATCTGTTCGAAAGTCAAAGCTTTCAGGTTGGCTGAGACCATCTATGATAACCTGCAAAGTATGCACTGTTGTCTTTAATCTTTCTGCAGCTTTCTCTATTCCTTCCTTTTCAAGAGACGAATTTATTTTTTGCTGCATTTGAGGTTTTCCAATCTCACACAGCATCCCTCCAATGAATGATAAAAATCTCATTGCTATGTCATATGATTCCGGATGAATGCAAGTCTGGATCAAAGGATCTGGCTTCAGGGCAGCATCCCCTATAGTTTTGCTCTTCTTTTTGCCCTGCTTCTCATTTGTGACTTCAACACCTGCTGAAGATGTCATAGTAACTCCTTGAATGTGGCCTGAAGATTCAGTTTTCTGACTACAGAATGTTTGAATATAATCTTGGTTGATTCTGATAAAGCCAGCACACTGCTGGAAAGATTTTGGACCTAACCCTTTCACTTTCTTCAGCTGTTCTCGGTTGATGAAGGGACCATTTTTCTCTTTCCATTCAATAATATTTTTGGCTCTGTTGGCATTGAGTCCTGCAATATGCCTTAACAAGACTTCTGAACAGATGTTAATATCAACTCCCACAAAGCTGACACATTCTTCTACAACACTGTCCAGTGTTGCCTTTAGTAAAGTCTGGGATACATCATGCTGATACATTCCAACTCCAATGTGTTTCGGCTCAATTTTCACTAGCTCAGCTAATGGATCTTGTACACGCCTTGCTATGGAAACTGCACTTCTCAGATTAGGATCCAGCCCTGGCATCTCTTTGTTGGCTTCAGGGCTCACACTATAGACTGATGCTCCTGCTTCACTGACAATACAGTAAACAACATCCAGTGGTGCAAAGTAATTCTTCATTATCAGGTCAGCAAAGTAAGCTTCGGTTTCCCGGCAGGCAGTTCCATTTCCAATCACCACCGTGCTGCAGTTGAAATTCAGCAAAAGTTTCTTTATTTTCTCTGCCTCTCGGAAGCCTTGCCCACAGTTCAAGTAAACCACATCAGTATGAAGTATCTGACTGGTAGGAGAAATTATAGCTAATTTGCACCCATGCTTGTAACCAGGATCCACTCCCATCAAGGTCTGCCCTGGAACAGGGCTTGTTAAAAGGAGCTGACGAAGGTTCCGTCCAAACATCATTACAGATTCCTTCTCTGCATCTGAGGTCAGTTTGGCTCTGAACTCTCTGCAAAGGAGAGGATAAATAAGGCGTTTAAAGGAATCATCCAGGGAATTATACAGGATCTTCATCAGCTCTGGCCTTGCAAAGCCACGTGGTCTCCACCTGTTCTGGATACACCACCTACAGAACTCATTCTTTATTCCATCAGGAATGTTGACCTTGACTGTCAATATCTTCAAATTCTCTCCACGGTTAATTGCTAGAATCTGATGGTGTTGAATGTTTCTTATGTTACATGAGAAGTTCTGGTAGAGTTGAAATTTATCAACATCTTTCTCATTTACTTTCTTTGAGGATACTTTTGCCAGAGACAACTGAATACAAATGTATCTATTTTGGCATAATTTCCGAATGAAGTCAAGTGTGTCTTTGTCTTTAGCAATCATGTCTGCTAAAATATGCTGCACTCCTGTCTCAACATCTTGGAGTAAGGAAAGCCCTTTAACATCAGGTTGAATATAAGACAGTAAATTGAGTTTTCCTGGGTTCTCAAGCAGTGTTAAGGCTGCTGCTTCTAGTCCCAGCTGCTTTGCTCTTTGGGCTTTTGTGCCTTTACTCCCAGTTTTATATGGTGCAGACACATGTTCTAGTTCTTCAAAACTTCTGCAGTTCAGCAAGGCTTTTAACAAACACTCAGACATCTTTCCCTCCTTCTTAATCTTCTGTATCGTACTATGAACCTTCTTTGCAACTGCCCTTAACTCATCTAGGGTCTGCTGAACTTCTCTCAAGGAATCAGCATCCAAGTTATTGATGAGCTCCTTTCTATAACGTACAATGAAGGGAATTGTGTTATCGTCATTAAAGAGACGAATGATGTTGGCACAAACCCAAACTCAATATTAGTTCTCTCAGATAAAACCTGTACAATGTCCCAGTTCATTTCCACCTCCTCTTTAATAGTGTCGCTTGCTGGATACATGACAGGCTGTCCCTGAGGACACGTTTCTGTCTTTATTCTCTTTAATGGAGACTGGCCAAATGTGAAGTCATCTTCATTCTCCTTCTTACAGACACCTTCCCTCATGGCGCTTGTTGATGGTATCTCTGTACCATCCACCAAGTTGCTCATTTTACTGGCTTCTTCATCAACTTTTAGCTTCTTAGTCCTCTGAGCTGAATTTTTTCGTTTTGTCTTTGCTGTCTTCACAGTCTGTGTAGTATTCAATTTATTCTCTTCCAAATCAACATCAGCAATAGCTATGGACCTATTCAGCTCCTCCTTAAGTGCTGCACCCTCTTGGCCAGCACTCAACAGGGCCATGTTTTTCTTCCTCCCAGGCATCCTCTTGGGTTTGGGTTCCTTGGGAGCAGGCTGTTTCCAGGCTCTAGGCACTTTCTTCTGAGGCTCCCAAACACTATCTTCTTTGTCATCTTCTTCAGAGGCAGATGACAGCTCAGAGAAGTAAGAAAACTCATCTTGGGACACTGTAGTCTGGACCTGTATTTTTGCTCTTCTTGGCAGTGAGGACATCTTAGCAGCCGGCACCTCAGGAGACCCAGGACTCTGTGTCATGACTTTTTAAAAAGAGTATTTGGGGATGCTTCTCAGTAACCTCCTTCTTTGATCTTGGTCTATATGATCACTAAGTCCAATGGTATACTTTTAAGTCATGATCTATTCACCCTCACAGGGCTGTTTGCTTCACTATGGTTTTAATTTGTTTCGAACTCTTTTATTTAAAAAACTTCAACATGATAACATTATATATATGTATATATATATATATATACATATATATATATGTATATATATATATGTATATATATATATATAGAGAGAGAGAGAGAGAGATTACAGTATAAAACTCTAGATTATAAAGGCATAAGAAAATTTTTCCTCTTCCCTATGTCTCTTGGCTTCTTTGAAAGCAGCCAACCCTGCCTGTTTCATCTTTGTCCTTCCAGAGGCCATTTGTGCATACCAAGCAGACTATTTTCCTGTTTTATGTGGCTGCTAACATATTATATACTATTCTCCTCTTGCTCTTCCCATTTAACTTATCTTGGAGGTCATCCTGCATTTGTCTATTGGGAACACATTTGTTCTTTTCTCCAGAGGCATGATCTTCCACTGTGGCTCTAAGCCAGTCCTGCAATGTGGGGGGTAGTGTGCCCAGACCAGAGACATTCATGTCACTTCCTGGTGGCTGCTGTAAAGCAATTGCTGTGGAGCAAACGGGAGGGCCTGCAGCATTGCTCTGCATGTATCTGACACATGTATGCACTAAAAACATACTTTGGTCCTTATTGTACCATATCTAGGTATGTCAGTTAACCCAAAAAAGCCTTCACAAAATCACAAAATTCTACTTGTGACTTTTAGTGCATCAATAGTACTACATATGCTAACCATAGCCTTCAGTTAATAATTCAAGAGGAGCACACAATTTTCTCAGGATCTGCTCAGCCTACTAAAAGTGAATCCAATGAATTTATTATTGGTAAGGTATAATTGTTCAGCTTTATCATCTTGTACCAATTAGACCTCATTTATACTATAAATAAATATGACTGTAGCTGCAAGTTCATCTCTACCATTACTCTATTTTATGATTGGAATAATATCAACATGAACCTGGAAAACACCCTTAAGGATCTCTTTCTCTCTCCCTGTTTCTCTGCATTGTATAATACAGTAACTATCAGCTACATGTGGTATGAGTCCTTGAAAGGTAATAGTATCATGAGCAATGCTGTAACTATAAAATATACACTAGAATTTCAACCAATATAAACTATATATCCCATTAATATTTTATATTAATATATAACAAAATGATATTGAGTTAAATTAAACCTAATGCTAAATTTACCTGTTTATCTTAATAGAAAATAAAAATTATATATGTGGCTCACATTATATTTCTATTGAAAAATCTTAGTTGGTAGTACACATTTATTTCCTACTTAACAAAAACAAAACAGATCAAAGCATTATAAATACCTTCTGCTTTAGCTTCTGGGATCCAGGTTTTTACATTTCTTTTTAGTAATAAATGTAAAGAATTTTAAAATTCAGACTCAAATATGATTTATCAAAAAAATAACAAAGAGAGGGAACCTAACAAATGTGTCATTGCAAATCCAGTTGGTGTTGTAGATGAAGAGCTTTAGAAGACATCATCTTCAGCAGCAGGTACATTTGGAAATGTTTGGAGAGGCCCTGTAACTCACAGGAAACACAAAGTACAGCTAACAGGACCCACGGCTGAAAGATCATTCCTGATTTCCACAGCAAGCCATCCTTAAAGAGCTCTTCAACCAGATTTCTTCTTCATCTAACAAATTTCAACTTGAAAACTCAAAAGTAGAGTGCTAATCAAACTTAGGCAGAAACTCATAACATCTCACATTCCAAAATAAAATCTTTAGACTTCCTTCTACAGAGAATATAAATCATCTGCAGGGGATCCACCCCACCCCCCAGGGAGCATCTCAAACTGCAGACAATGCCAAACTCCATGTATGTTATTTTTCATATATATATATATGTTGTGGGTGTGTAAAATAACACTTATTCTATACATTAGGCATACAAAGAGAGTAACAACAAATAATAATGAAATAAAACTATTATACTAATATATTACAATAAACATTATTCAATTTATAAAGTGCTTATTTCTGAAATTTCCCACCCAACATTTTTGAACTGCAGTTAACTGTGCACAACTGACCCACAGAAAGGGAAGCTATAGATAAGGGGACTACTGTGTCAGACCTCTGTTTTCACAGCCAGAACAATTCTTTCTCAAGTTTCTATCATAGGAAGAAGAGTACTGGGCACCAAGAATACGAATATGTGAGACTCAGTTCCTTTCCTCAAGACATGTGTAGTCTAGCCAGGGACAATGGTGAACACCTATAATCCCAGCTATTTGAGAGGCTGAGGCAGTTTCAGACCAGTCTAGGCAACTTAATGTGACTCTGTCTTAAAAATATTTAATGGTCTTGGGATGCAACTCAACGCTCCCTGGGTTCAATTATTAATACCAGAAGGAGGGGAACAGAGAAGAAAAGGCAGAAAGGAGAAGCAAGGAAAGGGAGGAGACAATCCTGCTTACTTTCCTTTACCTGTTTAATTCTTCATTTCCTCCCCACCATGAAAGGCATGTTTTATTGTGAACTGCCACCCTCCTAGAAGGAATCAGGAGATCCATTCTAGGCCACCTTAAATAATAAATCACCATGAATGCTGATGCTGGTGCCTGATTCATGGAAGCCATCCATACAAGGCAGCTTCACCCCAAACTGGCCACCATCAGGACCAGTGGCCATCCCGATAATTGATGTGGGGCTCACATTTGGTCACCAAGGCTGTTCTCTGACCATACCATATGGTTACACATACTTGGCAGCTTCCTCTAACCAGAAGTGACACCAGACTCAACAGTTCAGCTGCCCTTGATGAGGAAATTTCTCCTTGCAACTGGTCAAAGTATATTTTACTTACACAATCTGACCTACATTTTGAGTCAGACAATTCCACCTACATCCAGGGAACTTCAGGAAAATCCAACTAGCCGCTTTAGAATGTTACAAAACAACAAAGAAGACTTTAACTGCATTTGTAGAGATTTTTGAGGGATCTTATTTTTACCCCAAGGTGAACGGATGATCAAGGTGAAACTGGAGCAGGATTGTTATTTGGTAACCTTGTCACTTTTTAAAGGCTCATTCCAACATTTGGTGCCATTTTCTGTCTTGTTCCCTGGCTAGACCACGCTTGTTAGCTCCTTGGCTCACATTCCTCCTTGACTTCCACTTACTCCCTGTTCTTTTCTCTGTGTTAATGGTTAACAGAGCATGTACTGTAAATTAGCATTTATAAAAATCAATTACACTGCCTCATAAGACAGAGCAGAAACTTAGATTGTCTTCACCAGATCATTTGTATTTATCTGTTAATTATAAACCATAATTGTCTCTTTTTATCATATTAATTTGCACAAATTGTACAACTTCAGAGTTTAGCAGTTTTCAAGCCCTTGAAATACAATTATTCTCTTAACATTCTTTTCAGAACACGGTACTCATTAATAATCAGGTTGGTAAAAATTAGCAGTTCTGATAGTTGGCCTTGGCTTCTCCTTGGATTTTTTTTTCTTTCTTTCTTCACTAAAGTTCTGGTTCTCACAATTACACACGTCTGTTGCCCTCTTCCTGTGTC
Source organism: Myocastor coypus (assembly GCA_004027025.1). Lineage (NCBI taxonomy): Eukaryota > Metazoa > Chordata > Mammalia > Rodentia > Myocastoridae > Myocastor > Myocastor coypus. The sequence continues at coordinate 501 of PVJA010028542.1, read as the reverse complement.
TGAGCTCTGTTTTAATTGGACTATAAGGCTCAGAAATTTTCTTGGGATTTGGGCTTAAAGTATAATAATACATCTCAGTGCTAACAAACTGATTCCAAAGAAGTTTGATTGTTTTCCCTTTCCGCAACACAACTCGGACTTCCGTTCCACAAGGTTAGCCAACTTGCTGGAACTCTTAATTTAGGATAACTTCTATGAGATGGAGGGGAAAAGCTTCCAGAGTTCCAGTCCCATGTGCAAAACAGTTGCCAACTCTGACACTGAGGAAGTCAGCAGGCAGACCGAATGGAACAGGCACTCTATGGCTTCTCCTTGTCCACCTTCAACTGTGGCTTCATTTTGAATCGGTGTTGCAGCCCCTTAGAAATAGTCATGTATCCAAAGACCAAAGTAAGATTTACTTTTCAAAAAGGTACACAGCAATTGCAAAACCTTTGACTGTGCATGTATCTGCTTCCTCTTAGTCCAAAGAGAAGTATATTCTTTCCGTTTTTTTTTTTT